>JAJIBD010004886.1:0-166095 GCA_021461705.1 Cryptotis parvus
CAATTCCACCAGCGCTTTTCACCTGTCTGCAGACGGGTGCAGAGCCACAGAAATTTCTAGCTGGACCTGGGGAAAGTCACTAGATTTGGCAGTAGCATTTTGGTTTACTGCTTGATTTCTGGTTATTTTTTATTTGTTTACTTATTTTTGGATTTTTTGGGGTTACCAAAAATCCAATGCTCAGGGTTACTCCTGGCTCTGCACTCAGGAATTAGTCCTAGTGGTGCTCGGGGGACCATATGGGATGTCGAATGGAGACTATCATGCTGAGTGAAATTAGTCAGAAGGAAAAGGACAGATATAGAATGACTGCATTCATTAATACGACATAAATAGATACCAGTGTTTTACTAAATGTGGGAAATGGTAATGGCAGATTAAGACTCACCATTGAATATACACAAAGAGACTTAAGTGATAAACTCTAAATACCTGCAGGGCTAGCCACATGTGTAAAATAAGAGGCAGAGAGATGCAGAGACAGAGAGAGAGAGAGACAGAGAGAGAAAGAGAGGAAACTGGGGTACCTGCTATTAAGGCAGCATGGGGGGTGGGCAGGAGGCGGGGGTACATTGGTGGTGGAAATGGGGCACTGGTGGAGGGATGGGTGCTGGTATACTGTATTACCAAGAACCAATTATGATCACCTTTGTAATTGTATGTTTCACTGTGGTATAATAAAAAATTAAAAAAAAAAAAAAGAAAAAAAAACATATGGGATGTCGAGGATCGAACCCGGGTCAGCCGCGTGCAAGGCAAATGCCCTACCTGCTGTACTATCACTCCGGCTCCAATTTCTGGTTATTTTTTAAATTAAATAAATATAGAATTTTATCTATGATAATGGAATTAAGAATAAACACACAAAATACTTTTATAAATAAAGTTTTTATTGCTCTTTAGATGGTAAAAATATTTCCGTTTTCACTGGTGTGTATGCAAAAAAAAAGATTAAAACAGGGGCCGGAGCGATGGCCCAGCGGGTAGGGCATTTGCCTTGCACGCTGCCAACCCATGCTGGCCCGGTTCGATCCCCGGCATCCCATATGGTCCACCTCTGCACCTCTGGAGTGCAGAGCCAGGAGAAACCCCTGAGTATTGTCGGGTGTGACCCAAAAAGCAAAAAAAAAAAATTGAAAACCACTGGCCTACACTGGCACCCTGGGCCACACAGCAGTGCCCATGGTCTACACCAGGTGTCTAGGCCACAGCTAGTGGAGCTATCACTGATCCCTGTGTCCCCCTATACAGGCTGCTGAGCTCCTGTCTCCATGCACACCCTTCCCTTCCTGCCCTGTCTACACTGGGCCCCCACAGGGAAGGGTCTACATTCTTCTTCCTTGTATAAAACAAACTACCCTGGGGCCGGAGCGATAGCACAGAGGGTAGGGCATTTGCCTTGTACACGGCCGACCTGGGTTCCAATCTCCGGCATCCCATATGGTCCCCAGAGCACTGCCAGGAGTAACTCCTCAGTGTTGAGTCAGGAGTAACCCCTGAGCATTGCCGAGTGTGACCCAAAACACAACAACAACAAAAAATTAAAAACCACTTCCCTGTGCCCTGATACTGTCTATACTAGCTCATCAGGGGCTGCCCACCTGTCCCACAGCTGCCTCTCTGCTCCTGCCGTGGCTGTCTGAACGGCCCCCAAACACCACTTCCTGCTCCTCTCCAGACAGCCTCACCTCCACGAGTGCCCTGGGATCAGGATGCTGGTACAGACAGACGTGGGGTCATAGTGGGAACCCCCATGGGGTGACTGTCCGGAGAATGTCTGCATTCGCCCAGGGATCACCTGCACCCTGGATCCCGCACCTGCCCCAGCGCTGCCCACAGCAGCAGCAGCAGCAGCAGTGGCAGCAGCAGCAGAGAGGGTTGAATCCTCCCCAGACCAGTTGAGATTAAAGATAGTAAAAGCATTAGAGGTGGAAGATTCGAGTTTCCTGCGTTAATCGTCCTTACCCCCTCTCCAGCACATTGGGTCATTAGCCACAGAACCTCCCACTCTCGAATTAATTAATTCTGCATCATCATGTTCCTCAGGAACCACAAGGTGTCAGTTGCTCTGTGGACATGAGCATCAGGTGACAGGCAGAGTGGACAGGTGAGGATCCAGCCTCGTGTCTACACCGGCTCAGCTATGCCATCTACACCCTCACAGCCTGTCTTTCCCCACTCCCCGACAGGCTCTGCTGCATTTGCAGGAGGCCAGCAGGAGGGAGCAGAGCAGAGATTCCCAAGCATGTGCCGCTTCCCAGCAGGGTCTGACCCTCAGGACAGGGAGCACATTCGGCCTCTGTCCCCAGGTCACTGCAGGAACAGCGAGACTCTGAACTTCCCCAGACACCCCAAATGGCTCAGGGCTATGTCATGTCGCCCCAGACTCAGCTGCCCCTGGTGTCTGCCTGTTGGAAATGTGGGCGGGGCTCTCCTCCTCCTCACGTGGGGGCCCCTTGGGGTCCTGTCCCCTGATCCTGCCCTGTCCCCTCCCCAGATGCCCCCCAGGTCTCCATCTCTCTCTATGAGGACATTGGGCAGCAGGGCCAGAGGGAGACCAGCCTGACCTGTGACGCCCCGCAGCAACCCCAGAACCCAAGAGTTATAATTGGAGCACGTGAGTCCTGGGGCTGCTCCGGGTCTGAGGGGGGAGGCTGTGGATTGACTCCAGGGTCTGAAGGAGGAGGCTGGGGATGGACTCCTGGGTTTGAGGGGGAGGCTGGGGATGCACTCCTGGGTCTGCAGTGGGCCAGCTGGGGATGGACTCCCAATTACTGGAGAAAGGACCTGGGTTCCCAGAGTCTAGGGTGAGGAGGAGAAAGGGCTGACCTGAACTCCTGTACCTGAGGGAAGAAGGGCAAGGAGCACGAGCCCAGGGTCTGAGGGTGGAGGTTAGGTAAGGAACCTCTGGGTCTGAGAGAGGAGGCATTGCGATGGGTGCCAGGCTCCAAGGGAATAGGTACTGGACATAAACTCTTGGGTATGAGGGGTGGAGTGACTGGGGATAGAACCATAGATCTGAGGGAGGGGTTGGCAAATGGATTCCTAAGTCTGAAGGGAGAAGCTAGTCTGAGAGGAGAGGGAGAGGCAGATGGACCAGAGATTAGCCACCATTGGCCCCTGTTGAAGTGTTGTCATGGGGAGAGGAATCAGCTCAGTGGGGCCCAAAAGCCCACATGTGTAAGAACCGGAGCTCAGCACAAGCACCCGCATCCCACAATGATGTTTCAATGAAAGGACGGGGCTTTGCCGTTCTGGTACCGCAGCTCTCCACAGGGCCTGCCCTGTGTCCCCTCCTTACCCTCCTGCCCTGCATCCCCACACCCCACGCAACACGGGGGCCATGACAGGGTCAAAAATCACCTGCACCTAGGAGGTACATCATTAGCTGGGGTCCACCCCAAGGATCCAGAGACCAGTCAAAGGAGGCGGTAACTGACCACGGGATCTGAGGAATTGGAGGCAGCTCTGGGAACCCAACTAAAGTCTGGGCTTTCCTCTGTGTGAGGCAGGAATTCTAGAGGTTAATCAGCTGAGAAGAGTCTTGAACTCTGTTCTAGTAAGTTCTCTCTGGCCAACAGATGGATGTGGCGGGGAGGGGGCTGTAAAGAGGGAGCAGGACACCAAGACAACTCTCTCAATGTCAGTGGCCTAACTCAACTACTAAGAGACAAAGTGGAGAAATGATTGAAAAACTGAATCCAACATTCTGCTGCCTACATGAAACGCATTTGAACAATCAGAGTAACACAGATTCAGAGTCAAAGACTGAAAAACAATTATTCATGCAAACAATTTCTCCAAAAAAGGCTGGGGTGGCTGTATTAGTCAATAACAACATAGATTTCCTGTTGAAAGAGATTAGAAGGGACAGTCAAGTTATTTCTTAGTAATCAGGGGATATATATCACTTCACTTCACTTGAATCCCGTTATTCATCGATTTGCTCGAGCGGGCGCCAGTAACATTTCCATTGGACCCTATCACTTGCCAATGTAGCCCAATGGCATCTGGTTGATTCAGGAATATGAAGAGCCTCAAACCATTCCTTCAGGGTCTTGACAAGGAAGTCTGACCATCTTGTAGGTGGGCGGCCACGTGATCTTTTGACATCCCGTGGGATCCAGTCGGTAATGGCTCTAGTCCAGCGGTTGTCTCCAAATCGCATTACATGTCCAGCCCACCTGATTTTCGATGCCTTGACAAACGAGACAGCATCCCTGATTCTGGAATAGCGACGGAGGTCAGAACTCCGGATTCCTTCTCTCATTTGAGTGAGGCGTGATATTCCAAGCACAGCTCTTTTGATTCCTCTCTGGGAGACCCGAATAGCATTCTCATCCTGCTTTCGTAGGGCCCAGGTCTCTGAGGCGTATAATAATGCAGGGAGAACGGTGGAGTCAAAGAGATGTGCCCGGAGTTGGAGGTTCGTTGTCCTTTTAGCTATTTCTTCAATGCCTTTGAAGGCATTCCATGCCGCTCTCTTCCTCCTGCGCGGCTCAGGTTTTAGGTCGTTCATCATGTTGATTTCTCAACCTAGGTACACATAACTGCTGCATTCAGAGATGTTTGTTCCATTGAGAGTGAATGGGGCCTCTGGAACTAGTTCATTTTTCATAAACATGGTTTTCTTTAGATTCAGCTGTAGACCTATCTTTCCACATTCTCGGTCGAAGTCAGCCAGCATTTGTGGTGCTTGGCTAATGTTTGGTGTTATTAGAACGATGTCATCAGCGAAGCGGAGGTGGTGTAGTTGCCGACCATCTATCTTCACTCCCATTCCTTCCCATTCTAATTGTCGCATGATGTTCTCGAGGGTGGCGCTGAAGAGTTTTGGTGAAATGGTATCACCCTGTCGAACCCCTCTTTTGACATCAATGATCACTTCTTTGTAGAATGGTGAGATCCTGGTGGTGAATCTGTAATACAGCTCACGAAGGATCTTGATGTATTGGGTTTGAACACCCTGTTTGGCTAGGGCTTCGATGACTGTTTCAGTCTCCACAGAATCAAAGGCTTTCTGTAAATCAATGAATGTGAGACAGAGTGGCATCTTGTACTCCCTACAAACCTCAATGAGCTTGGTTACCGTGTGGATATGGTCGATTGTGCTGAATCCTTTCCGGAAGCCTGCTTGCTTGCATGGTTGTGCTTCATCTAGTGTTCTGCTAATCCTGTTCAGGATGACTCGTGTAAACAGCTTGTAGATGACGGACAATAGGCAGATGGGGCGATAGTTGCCGATGTCGTGAATGTCTCCCTTCTTGAACAGTAGAACTGTCCTGCTGGTTTTCCATTGGGAGGGCACCTTGCATTCGGACAGGTAGCGTGTGAAGAGCCGAGCCAGTGTATTGATGAGTACCGATGGCAGATTCTTCAGGTTTTCGGGTCTGACTTTGTCTGGCCTGGTGCTGTTCCCTTCTTTACCAACGAGATGGCATGTCGGATTTCAGAAGGGAGAACATTGGGAATGACAAGGGGATATATATACAAGCAAGAAATGATACTCCTAGACTTATAACCCCCCAATGAGGGGCCAATACTAGCAAAATACTTAAAAGAACTACTAATAGACTCCAAGGAGGACACTGATAGCAACACAATTGTAGTAATTGTAGTTGGAGACTTCAACATTGCTTTGTCACCTCTTTTTATTATTATTTTGATTTTTTGGATCACACCCAGCAATGCTCAGTATTACTCCTGGCTCTGCACTCAGGAATTACTCCTAGTGGTGCTCAGGGGACCATATGGCATGCTGGGGATCGAACCCAGGTTCTCTGTGTGCAAGGCAAACACCCTCCCCACTGTACTATTGCTCCGGCCCCATGCATTGAATTATATTTAAACCCAGTTGAGGGCTGGAGCGATAGTCCAGTGGGTAGGGTGTTTCTTGGCGTGCAGTCGGCCCATGCTGGCCGGGTTCAATCCCCGGCATCCCATATGGTCCCCTGAGCACCGCCAGGAGTAATTCCTGAGTGCAGAGCCAGGAGACACCCCTGAGCATTGCCGGGTGTTACCCAAAAAAAAAAAAACCCAGTAAGGAAATCTGTCTTTGAAGGAGGAAATGAAAGAGAGAGGGCTAGTAGATATATATATGGGGCTTTTAAAAATTACTTAATTAATTAATAATTTTTATTATACCACTGTGAGATATACAATTACAAAGATGTTCATGATTGGGTGTCAGTCATACAGTGTTCCAACACCTTCACTCCACCAGTGCCCATTTCCCACCACAAATGTCCCCAGGTTCCCTACCCCCTCCCCAAGTCTGCCTCTATCACAGGCACTTCTCCTCTTCTCCTCTGTCTCCCTCCCTCCCTCCCTCCCTCTCTCTCTCTCTGTCCCTCCCTTTTCTTACACTTGTGGCTTGCCCTACATACATTTAAGGGTTATGCATATCCATTTTCCTACATTCAATGCTCAGTTCTAGTCTGGCATTACCATTTGCAACAATTAATATAATGCTGGTATATATTTATATCCCACAAATGAATGCAGTCATTCTATATCTGTCCTTTTCCTTCTGACTAATTTCACTCAGCATGATAATTTCCATGACCATCATTTGTAGGTAAATTTTATGACTCTGGTTTTTCCTGATAGCTGCATAGTATTCCATTGTGTATATGTATCACAGTTTATTTCTTTTTTTTTTTTAGCTTTTTGGGTCACACCCGGTGATGCTCAGGGATTTCTCCTGGCTCTGCAGTCAGGAATTACACCTGGCAGTGCTCGGGGGACCATATGGGATGCCGGGGATCGAACCGGGCCGGCATGGGCCGGCCGCATTTAAGGTAAACGCCCTACCCACTGGACCATCGCTCTGGCCCCATATCACAGTTTCTTTAGCCAGTTCTCTGTTCTCAGGCACTCAGATTGTTTCCAGATTCTGGCTATTGTGAATAGTGCTGCAATGAATATAGAAGTGCAGATGGTATTTCTGCTGAATGGTTTTGGGTCTCCAGGGTATCACTTCACTTGTATCACTTGCCTTCCCGTTGTTCATCGATTTGCTCAAGCAGGTGCCAGTAATGTTCTCATTTGTTGGGAATGAGGTCCATTGTTCTTCATGTTTCTGCCATATCAAATACACCACGGGTAGCTTGCCAGGCTCTGCTGTGGCTCTGGGTTCACCCCAGCGGGCCCAGTCTTTTTCTATGTCAGACCATCAACCATCCAGGGCCCAGGGGCACAGCCCTGGGTATTGACAAGCCTGTTTCCTCTCTGCCACCTGCAGACGCAGCTGGGTACCATAGCCACACCTGCAACACTTTGATAGATGTGTTTTTTTCTAGTCCACCACAACCAAGTGTGCATGTGCTGAGGTTGGTGTGAGCAGCCACCAGTAAGCACGCTGTGCAAAACAACCGAAGTGTGGAAACAAGTATGGCAACCAAAAAGGGAAACACAGGTGTCCACTGGGGATAAGTGGGCACATGCAATGTGGACGCCCAACAATTAGCTGCTTGCCAAACATGCTGTACTAGGGATTAAAACCAGGGCCTGGTCTTTCTTATGAACCTATGTCACAGCAAGTACATCGGAACTGTCAAAACTGATGTAGGGAATAGAGGGACAGTTCAGCGGATAGGTTGACCTGGATTCAATCCCGCTCCATGTAGTCCCCTATGTCCTGCCAGGAGTAATTTCTAAGTGCAGAACCAGGAGTTATCCCTGAGTACCTCAGGGTGTGGCCCAAAAAGTAAAAAAAATAAATGATGTAACTATAGAGTAATGGTAGGTGATGCAGAAATCACTAGTCAGTGACTTAAACTGAAGCAGCGCCTCTGCTCCCTAGGAACTAGAACTGCAGTCCACTGGAAAATGGCAAAACTGGAATTTAAACCTAAAAATAAAGGAGTTTGGGGCCTCTAAAGCCTTCTAAAATTTTAAAAGCTTCCAGAAAGAAGCTTTCTTTCTTCATTACCCATTTATACAATGGGTACACGTGTCTTACATGTAGCTTATTTGTGATCCAAAAAACAAAACCAACCAATCAAACCGAAACAACTTCCAAAGACTGCAGAGTGGCTATAAAATTTACAGTTGTTCTCCAACATATTTATATTGAAAGTGAAAAGCAAATACCAGATATAAACTCATTTCAGCTTTTATATTTTTAAAATTATTTTATTTTTGCTTTTGCTTTTTTTTGGGTCACACCTGGAAATGCTCAGGGGTTTCTCCTGGCTCTTTGCTCAGGAATTACTCCTGGTGGTGCTCGGGGGACCATATGGGGATGCCGGGGATCGAACCCGGTCAGGTGCATGGCAAATGCCTTACCCACTGTGCTATCGCTCCGGTCCATCAGTTTTATATTTTTAAACTTAAGAGTCCCAGATTTCACCAGAGCAAAATCTAACACAATTAAAAGCAACCCAATCTATATAGCTGTGTTCTTAGTCTTTATTTGTAGTTGTTCTTAAGGAGTAAACATTCAACTTGATAACTCATAATTAATGCTTCATCAAACTCTTGGGCAGGTAGAGGAAAAGCAGGTGGAGGAAAAGAATTTTTCTGCAATATAAAAAGGATTTTGGGGGGCCTGAATGGGTAGGGCATTTGCCTTGCATGTGACAAATGTGGGTTTGGTCTCCAGCATTTCATATGACCCCTGAGCACTGCTAGGAATAATTCCTGAGTGCAGAACCAGAAGTAACTCCTGAGTACTGTTGGGTGTGGCCCTACGAATCAAAAAAAAAATTTTTTTCTCTAGTGTAGGTAACTTCTTTTATTTACTGAATTGGTCATAAACTCAGCTGTTATAAATGTATATTTCATATAGATACTTGGATGTTTGATGATTTTCTGATTAAAATTTTGAATTAATTTCATTTATATTGAAATAACTTAGGAGTGGTTTTAATTAAGGAAATACTGTCTCCAGGGTATATTCCCAGGTATTGCTGGGTCAAATGGGAGCTCAATATCAAGTTTTTTGAGGAAAGCTCATTATTGTTTTCCGAAAGGACTGGGCCAGTCCCATTCCCAACAATGAATGAGAGTTCCTTTCTCCCCCGCATCCACACCAGCACTGGTTGTTCTTGCTCCTTTGGATATGTGCCAGTCTCTATACAAGGCTTTTCATCCCCATAATGTCAACCATTTTGACAAAGCTTGACAACACATTTTTTCCAGTGCATATGGAGCATTCTCCAAGATAAACCACTTGCTGGGACATGCACAATAAAATAAAAGAAGAAAGAAGTTGTATCAACTATCCTTTCAGACCATGATGCACTGAAACTAGAAGTCAATCACACACAGAAAGGGAGAATCAAATCAAACACCTGGAAATTAAATGGCTCACTGCTGAACAACTAGTGAGTCATAGAAGAAAACAAATGATTCCTGGAAACAAATGAAAAAGCTGGGAGTGGGGGGGGAATTGGGGACATTGGTGGCGGGAAATGGGCACTGGTGGAGGGCGGGGTGCTGGAACACTATGTGACTGAAACCTCCAAACATGAACAACGTTGTAATTGTATATCTCACAGTGGTATAATAAAATATTTTAAAAAAAGAAAAAAAAGAAAAAGAGGACATGAGCTACCAGAACATGTGGGACACAGCTGAAGCAGTGATAAGAGGAAAGTATAACTTTGCAAGCGCTCGTCAGGAAAGAAGAAAGGGCTCACATAGAAAAAAAATTGAACTCAGACTTTTATCTAATCCCATGCACAATGTCAGATAAAAGTGATTTAAGGACCTCACTACCAGACCTGAGTCCATAAGTTACATGGAAGAAAACGTAGGCGAAGCGTTCCACAACGTTGAAGCTTATGGCACCTTCAAAGATGAAACACCACTGACTAAGCAAGTGGAAACAAAGATAAACAGATGGGACGATATGAAACTAAGAAGCTTCTTCCCCTAAAACAGTGACCAAGATACAAAGATAGGCCAGAGATTGGGAAAGAATATTTACTCAATACTCATCTGATAAGGGTATGTGCAAGATATACAAGTTACTGGTAGAACTTTACAAGAAGAAAACATCCAACCCCATCAAAAAATGGGGAGAAATAAATGAATAGAAATTTCCTTGAAGACGAAATTCAAATGACCAAACAGCATTTGAAAAAATGCTCTTCCTCACTAATAATCAGGGAGATGCAAATCAAAACAACAATAAGATATCATCTCACACCACAGAGACTGGCACACATCCACACATCCAAACGAATAAGCACAACAGAGCTGGCATGGATGTGGGGAGAAAGGACTCTCATCCATTATTGGTGGGAATGCCGATTGGTCCAGCTGTTTTTGGAAAACAATATGGGCATTCCTCCAAAAGCTAGAAATTGAGCTCCCATTTGACCCAGTAATACCATTCCTGGGAATATTCCTTGGAGGGCCCAAAACACACAGCAGAAACACTTTCTGCAGGTCTATGTTCATTGCAGCCGTATTTACAATAGCCAGACTGGAAATGACCTGGGTGCCTGAGAATAGACGACTGGATAAAGAATCTATGGTACATCTACACAATGGAATACTATGCTGTTGTTAGGAAAAAATGAAGTCATGAAATTTGCCTATAAATGGATGGACGTGGAGAGTGTCATGCTGAGTGAAATTAGTCAGAAGAAGACAGATGTAGAATGACTGCATTCATTTGTGGCACCTAAAAAAGTAGCATGAGACTAATATCCAAGGCTGGGAAAAATGGGCCAGGAGGACTTGTCAAGGGTTGTAATCTACCACAAAGGTGTGGGGAGCAGAGGTTAGGTAAGATAGAGAAGGAACCATCTTGACAATAATAGTTGGGAATAGTAGTAACTCTGGAATAGAACTGAGTATGGAAAGCAGGTAAAGGAATATACATGAAAGCCCTTTAATGTTCTGTTTTGCAAAACACAATACTCAAAAGGAGGGGCTGGAGCTATAGCCCAGCGGGTAGGGCGTTTGCCTTGCACGCGCCGGCCCTTTGCGGCCCGGGTTCGATCCCCGGCATCCCATATGGTCCCCCAAACACCGCCTGGAGTAATTCCTTAGTGTAGAGCCAGGAGAAACCCCTGAGCATTGCCGGGTGTGACCCAAAAAAGCAAAAAAAATACTCAAAGGAGAGCATTGTGTTTTGCAAAGCACAAATGAAAGTGAAGAGAGACAGAAGAAAATTCCCTGCCACAGAGGCAGTTTGTGAGGATGGGGAGGGAAACAGGGAACATTGGTGTTGGGAAATGTGCACTGGTGGAGAGATGGGTGCAGAAACACTGTGACAGAAACCCAATCATGAACAGCTTTGTAATTGTTTATTGCTGGTGATTCAATTCACTTGATCACTTGACTTCCCATAGATCATCAATTACTCAAGCGGGCACCAGTAACATCTCAATATGTCCTGGCACATGCGAAATAGTCCAAGGGCATCTGCCCACCCCAGGAACATAAAGAGCCTCAAACCATTCCATGGGAATGAGATCTATAATTATTACTGGTATTTAGCATGTCAAATACAACGTGGGTAGCTTGCCAGGCTCTGCCGTGAGGGTAGGATTAGTTTTAAAGAGATAAGAAATTTCCAGTCCACCTTAGATACTCTCCCTGGGGTGTGCAGCTGGCTGGACGGGTGCCTGGGGTCGTGGTAGAGCCCCAGGCCTCAGCAGAAGGTGGAACTACAACCCCCAGAAGTCCGAGTGGAAGCGGAAATAAACGGACATTTTGAACTCTCACACCGGCCTGTGTCTGCCTCAGGTACTCTCCCTGGGGTGTGCAGCTGGACAGGCGGGCGCCTGGGGTCGTGGTAGAGCCCCAGGCCTCGGCAGAAGGTGGAACTACAACCCCCAGAAGTCCGAGCGGAAGCGGAAGTAAACGGACATTTTGAACTCTCACACCGGCCTGTGTCTGCCTCAGGTACTCTCCCTGGGGTGTGCGGCTGGCTGGGCAGGCGGCCGCTCATGCAGCCGCTTATTAATACAAATACTAGGAAATTCAACACCAAGGGAAGGTAATACCCTCAAGAAAAAAGAAACAGTACACTAGAGGAATCTATCCCTGAGCACCGCAACACCATGGGGGAAACAACGCAGATCCCCAGTTCAAAGAACAGATGAAGGAATCAACCCTGAAGACTCAAAAAAGAATGCAGATGTGCATGATCTCTCTGACAATGAATTTAGAGAAGAAATTGGTAGGATGCTTAAGGAGCTCAACGAAAAAATGGAGCAGATGTCCAATAAAATACAGGAGAACATAAATGAAGCAGTTGAAAGGGCAGTCAATAAATTACGGGAGGAAATGAGAGCAGAAATGAGAACCATGCAAATAGAAATATCATCGCTTAAAAACTCAGTAGATGAAATGAAAAACACAATAGGGGCTCTCAACAGTAGGATGACAGCAGCGGAAGAGAGAATCAGTGAGACTGAAGATGAGCTGCAGAAAGCACTCAGAGAACTACATAAAATGGAAAAAAGACCGGAAAATGGATCAGCAATGGAACAGAGAACAATGGGATGAAGCCAGGCGGAACAACATAAGAATTATTGGAGTCCCAGAGGGACAGGAAAGTAACCCCAAGGAAATTAAAACAGTTAAAAACATCCTGGCTGAAAAGTTCCCGAGTTAAAGGATGAAGGCATCCAGATCCAAGAAGCCCGACCCGTACCAGCAAGAAGAGACCCCAATAGAAAGACCCCAAGACACATCCTAGTCAAAGTAATGGATGCCATAGACAGAGACATAATTCTTCAGGCAGCAAGATCAAAGAAGGAAATTGTATACAAAGGAGCAACCATTCGACTTTCAGCAGACTTCTCAGAAGACACCCTCCAAGCCCAAAGGCAGTGGTGGGATATAGTAAAAAAAACTTAATGAAATGAATGCCTCAGCAAGAATTCTTTATCCAGCTAAACTCTCACTCAGATTTGAAGGACAGATATACAACTTCTTGGATAAACAACAGCTTAGGAACTTTGTAAAATCAAAACCAACCTTAAAAGAAGGACTGAAAGATCTACTATAAGACGAGACATAACCCAAAAGAACAACCAACCTATACAGAAAGATGGCACAAAATCCCATGACAATAATCTCTCTCAATGTCAATGGTCTAAATGCACCAGTTAAGAGACACAGAGTGGCAAAATGGATCAAAAAATTGAATCCGACATTCTGCTGCCTTCAAGAAACACACCTGAACAATCGGAGCAAAGACAGGCTCAAAATAAAAGGCTGGAAAACAATCCTTCACTCAAACAACCCATCCAAAAGGGCTGGGGTAGCCATACTGGTATCCGACAACATAGACTTCAGGCTAAAGAAGGTCAGAAGGGACAATGAAGGTCACTTCTTAATAGTCAAGGGATGCATATATCAGGAAGAAATCACGCTATTAAACATATATGCACCCAACGAGGGGCCAGCAAAATACCTAAAACAACTACTAATAGACTTCAAAGAAGACATTGACAGCAACACAATTGTAGTTGGAGACTTCAACACTGCTCTATCAACCCTGGATAGATCAACAAGATTGAAACTTACCAAGGAAATACTGGCCCTAAAAGAAGAGATGGAAGAAAGAGGGCTGGTAGACATATACAGGGCATTTCATCCCCAAAAAGCTGAATACACTTTCTTCTCCAGTGCACATGGAACATACTCCAAAATAGATCACATGCTGAGCCATAAATCATACCTCCATAAAATCAAGAAGATAGAAATTGTGCCAACTATTTTTTCAGACCATGATGCACTGAAAATAGAAGTTAATTGTACACAAAAACGGAGACCAATACCAAGTACCTGGAAACTAAACAGCTCACTGCTGAACAACCAGCAAGTCATAAAAAGAAATCAAAGAGGAAATCCAAAGATTCCTGGAAACAAATGAGACTGAAGACACGAATTACCAGAACTTGTGGGATACAGCAAAAGCAGTGTTAAGAGGCAAGTTCATAGCTCTTCAAGCATTCATCAGAAAAGAAGAAAAGGCCATCACAAACAGTCTGACCTCACAACTTAAGATCTTAGAGAGTGATCAACAAAAGGAGCCCAACCCAAGCAGAAAGAAAGAAATAATAAAACTTAGAGCAGAAATCAATGAGATGGAATGTCAAAAAACAATCCAGAAGATCAACAAAACCAAAAGCTGGTTCTTTGAAAAAATAAACAAGATTGACAAACCACTTGCAAGACTTGTAAGAAAAGGAAAAGAGAGAACCCAAATAAATAGAATCAGAAATGAAAATGGGGACATCACAACAGAAACCAAAGAAATTCAAAAGATCATCAGAGATTACTATGAGAGCCTGTATGCCACGAAACAAGAGAACCTAGAAGAAATGGACAAATTCCTGAATTCCTATAGCCTCCCAAGTCTGCAACAAGAAGATTTGGAATACCTCAACAAACCTATCTCCATCGAGGAGATGGAATCGGTAATCAAAAGTCTCCCCAAACACAAAAGCCCAGGTCCAGATGGATTCACCAGTGAATTCTACAAAACCTTTAAAGAGGACCTACTCCCAATTCTTTTTAAGCTCTTCCGACAAATTGAAGAAACAGAAACACTCCCAAATAGCTTTTACGAGGCACATATCACCCTGATACCCAAAGCAGACAGAGATGTCACAAAAAAGGGAAAACTACAGACCAATCTCCCTGATGAATACAGATGCTAAGATCTTCAACAAAATACTAGCAAATAGAATCCAAAGAGTCATCAAAAGATTATACACCATGACCAAGTGGGATTCATCCCGGGAATGCAAGGATGGTTCAACATCCGCAAGTCAATCAACATAATACATCATATCAACAAAAAAGAAAAATAAAAACCATATGATCATATCAATAGATGCAGAGAAGGCATTTGACAAGATTCAACACCCGTTCATGATAAAAGCTCTCTGTAAAATGGGGATTGAAGGAACCTTCCTCAAGATAATCCAGGCCATCTACTACAAGCCCACAGCGAGCATCATTCTCAATGGGGAAAAACTGAAAGCCTTCCCCTTAAGATCAGGGACAAGACAAGGCTGCCCACTCTCACCACTTCTATTCAATATAGTATTGGAAGTACTTGCCATAGCAATCAGGGAAGAAAAAGACATTAAGGGCATCCGGATAGGAAGGGAAGAAGCCAAGTTGTCACTATTTGCAGATGACATGATATTATACCTGGAAAACCTGAAACTCTCTACCCAGAGGCTCCTAGAAATAATACATTCCTATAGTAGAGTGGCAGGGTACAAAATCAATACCCAAAAGTCAATGGCCTTCCTATATGCAAACAGCGAAAGAGAAGAAAGGGACATTAAAGAAACTATCCCATTCACAATTGTGCCGCAGAAAATCAAATACCTAGGAATCAGTTTGACAAAGAATGTAAAGGATCTCTACAAAGAAAACTACAAAACGTTACTTCAGGAAATAAAAGAAGACCTGAAGAAATGGAGACACATTCCTTGCTCATGGATTGGAAGGATTAACATTATCAAAATGGTAATACTCCCTAGAGCTTTATACAGATTCAATGCGGTCCCTATAAAGATACCCATGATGTTCTTCAAAGAAATTGAACAAACACTCCTGAAATTTGTATGGAATAATAAACCCCCACGAATAGCTAAAGCAATCCTTGGGGAAAAGAAGATGGGAGGTATCACTTTCCCCAACCTCAAGCTCTACTACAGAGCAGTTGTAATTAAGACAGTGTGGTATTGGTATAGAGACAGACCCATAGACCTATGGAATAGAACTGAATATCCTGAAACACACTCTCAAATATACAACCACTTAATCTTCGATAAAGGAGCAAAAAATATTAAGTGGAGCAAAGAAAGCCTCTTCAACAAATGGTGCTGGGAAAACTGGGCAGCTACGTGTAAAAAAATGAACTTAGACCTCCTTTTAACGCCATGCACAAAAGTCAGATCAAAATGGATTCTAGATCTCAACATCAGACATGAATCTATAAGGTACATCGAAGAAAACATAGGAGAAAGCGGCTCTACGACATCGAAACGAAAAGTATCTTTAAAGACGACACACCACTGACCAAGCAAATGGAAGCAAAGATAAACAAATGGGATTATATAAAATTGAAAAGCTTCTGCACCTCAAAAGAAACGGTGACCAAGATACAAAGACAATCCACAGAGTGGGAAAGGATATTCACCCAATACCCATCTGACAAGGGGTTAATATCCAGGATATATCAGGCACTGGTAGCCCTCCACAAGAAAAAAAAAGCCAACCCCATCAAAAAATGGGGAGAAGAAATGAACAGAAGCTTCCAAAAAAGAAGAAATTCGAATGGCCAAAAGGCATATGAAAAAGTGCTCTTCATCTTTAATCATCAGGGAGATGCAAATCAAAACAACAATGAGGTACCATCTCACACCACAGAGACTGGCACACATCCAAAACAGCAAGAACAACCGGTGCTGGCGTGGATGTGGGGAAAAAAGGGAACTCTCATCCACTGTTGGTGGGAGTGCCGACTGGTCCAGCCCTTTTGGAAAACAATTTGGGCATTCCTCCGAAAACTAGACATTGAGCTCCCATTTGATCCAGCAATAGCACTCCTGGGAATATACCCGAGAGACCGAAAAACACATAGCAGAAACACTATCTGTACTTCTTTATTCATCTCTGCGCGATTCACTATAGCTAGAATCTGGAAACAACCTAAATGCCCGAGAACAGAGGACTGGCTAAAGAAACTGTGGTTCATCTACACTATGGAATACTATGCGGCTGTCAGAAAAGATGAAATTATGAAATTTACCTGCAAATGGATGGACATGGAGACTATCATGCTGAGTGAAATTAGTCAGAAGGAAAAGGACAGATATAGAATGACTGCATTCATTAATAGGATATAAATAGATACCAGTGTTTTACTAAATGTGGGAAATGGTAATGGCAGATTAAAACTCACCATTGAATATACACAAAGAGACTTAAGTGATAAACTCTAAATATCTGCAGGGCTAGCCACAATGTGTAAAACAAGAGGGAGAGAGATGCAGAGACAGAGAGAGAGACAGACAGAGAGAAAGAGAGGAAACAGGGCTACCTGCTGTTGAGGCAGCCTGGGGGTGGGTGGGAGGGGGTGGGGTACATTGGTGGTGGAAATGGGGCACTGGTGGAGGGATGGGTGCTGGAATACTGTATTACCAAGAACCAATTGTGAACACCTTTGTAGTTGTATGTCTCACGGTGGTATAATAAAAAATTTTAAAAAAAAGAGATAAGAAATTTCCATACCAATCACTTAAATAGTCATGACAAAGAATCATTTTAAAAAATAAATAAAAGGGGGTTGGAGCAGGAGCCAGGGGATGGGATGAGAGTGGAACCCACACAGGCCCAGAGGACTGGAAAGTTCTGGAAGGTTTTGGATGGTTCTGAAGGCAGGTCTCCAGATCTGCTGCGCAGCTATGGGGAGAGAGAGGGAGAGTCGGGTGGGGACTCCAGGAACACCCGAACTTGGGTCATAGCCAAGGCTACGTTCTCTCCCGCCTGTGTCCGCAGGACCACGGGCCCCCTGCCCCCTCTGCTGTGCCCCAGGGCTCCCGACTCCTGATCCTGCCCACTGAGGAGTCCATCAACACGACCTTCATTTGCCGCGTCTCCAATGGCCTGAGGACGGGCCTGGCAGCCATGAGAGTCCAGCTACCAGGTGAGCACCAGTGGGGAGCACGGAGACACCCAGGAGGAGCCGAGCAGGTCGTCTCTGAGGAGGGATGGGAGGGTCCTGGTGAAGGAGCCCCTTGGCCATGAGATGCTCCCTGACCCCTGCCAAGTCCTCTGCGGGAAACTCAGAAAGGCCTTTCCAGGGGCTGAGGCCGAGCTCTTGCCATTGCAGCTACTGAAAACGCCACAGTTGGGGGAGAAAATGGGCAGTCAGGTTGGATTCATTCTGGGAGCTCCAACTACGTATTTAACTCGGAACTTTCCTTATTTTTCTGCACTGTTCTTGGTGCTGGCTCTGTTCTCAGGCCAACACTGCTCTCAGTAATCAGGGGGCACGTGGGTAATACACATTTCCACCCACTGTTTAGTGAGGCTCGGGGAAAATGCAACATCATTTTTTGTTTTGTTTTTGTATTTTGGCTACCCCAGGTTTGTTCAGCGCTTACTCCTGGCTTTGTGCTCAGTTATCACTCCTGACGGTGCTTAGTAGACCATATGGAGTGCCAGGGATGAAAACCAGGTAGCCTGTGTGCAAGCAAGGCAAGTGTTCTCACTGCTGAACTGTTCTTTGGCCCCTGAACTCAACACTGACAGTAGCTCTGACCAATCCCAGCTGCCACTCTGAGTGGAGCACTCTGATTGGTCAGTCCTGGGTCATGCCTCCTGGACCATAGAGCTCTATGGAGTGATTGCAGTGGCTGCCTATAGGAGTGAGGGGCGTGCTTGCTGGGCAGGGGGCACACCAAAGTCTCTGATCCTAAATCCCTGCTTCCTTCTCTTCCCCAGGGTCTCCCCAGGAACAGTCGTCACCCTCACCCCCAGCTCTCCATGTCAGTATCCCATTTGTGGGGATCATGTTTGTGGCTGTAGTGGGAGCCTTGGTTTATTCCCCCGGTGTCTGAGGCAGTCTCGCGAGTGTCTCCTCTCTGGAACATTCCCCACTCGTGTGTCAGCCATGAGTATCAACAGCCGCGATCCCTGACAGGACCCCGCATGAGGCTCTGTGCTCGTCCCCCACCCAGGCAGCCTCTCCTGCGTCTCCCCACAGCCGGGAGACCCCTCTCCTACAGACATGGACACCAAAGCAGGGACTGGTCTCCAACGCCGAGGGAATTAGGGACCCCCATTCCAGGCCCCGTCGGCACCTGGGCGCTCCCCAGGGCACAGGGGGACCGAGGGCAGAGTGACACCCTGAAGCTGTCCCTCATCAATGGGCAACACAGGTTTCCACCCGCTGTTTAGTGGGACGGGAGGAAATGAAACACCATTTTTTCTTTTGTTTTATATTTTGGCCACCCCAGGGTTGTTCAGCGCTTACTCTTGGCTCTGTGCTCAGTTGCCAGGGATCAAACCCAGGTAGCCTGTGTGCAAGCAAGGCAAGGTTCTCCCCTGCGGTACTGTTCTTTGGCCCCTGAACTCAGCGCTGACAGTAGCTCTGGCCGAATCCCAGCAGCCACACAGAGTGGAGCACTCTGATTGGTCAGTCTTGGGTCATGCCTCCTGAACCATAGAGCTCTATGGAGTGATAGTGGTGGCTATGTTCCCTCTAATGATCTAATAAAAGGAGGAACTGTAACCCTGCTCCTCCTCTGCAGGACTCGGGGAGAAAGACCTGGGACACATGAAGTACTAGTAGTGGAGACCAGGGCATACCTGGAGCCACAGTGCTCGTTTACCCACAATGAAACTTCTTATACACTAGCCAACGCCGCCTCCTCCAGGAAGTCCTTCCTATTGCCCAGGATATATAACCGCCTGCTCTGGGCTGACCCACCCCAACTGTGCCCACTCTGGGTCACGTTGTGAGGGCAGATGTATGTGTTTCCCCATGGACTGTGAGGCCCTGAGGGTACGACTCTTAGGGCCTGTGGCCCCTGGACTCTGGCACCAGGTTGGACTCAGGTGTTGGAGCAGGTGACCTTGTGTATGTCATCTCCAGTGCCTGGTGGCCTGAGTCACCGGCAGATTCGGGCTCCCTGTGACTCAGTCTCCCCATCTGTAAAGGGGGACCTCTCTGAGCACTCAAGCAGCACTGAGCATGTGTGGGGCACGTTGTCTCCCCCACACACACACTGGCTGTGTCGATGTGATGGTCACTCTGTGGGCGTCACATCAGCAGGGGCAGCCTGAGGAGCATTTGGAGTGTCGGTGCCCACCTGGGTCTCCTGCCCCAGGAGTATCCTGGTAGGAGGAACCATTCAGGAGTGACTGGGGATTCTGGGGGTATGTGAGAAACTGAGGCCCAGAGGGGGAGCGGAGGGCACAAGGTCACACAGCTCCAGAGGGCCAGGGCCAGACCTGGATCCCCACCTAGCTCCTGGGGCCATGCTCCTTTATTATGATGGGACAGGGCTTTGTATTGCTTTTTAATCAATAAAGGCCAGGGGGTGGTCAGTATTTATTTCTAATCAACAACTGACTGGTGGAGCACAGAACTTCATGTGTGAGGCCCCAGTTTTGATCCCTGATTCCTCAGAAAAAAAACAAGTGAGAGAATTTAAGGAACTTCACAGGAATATACAGATGAAGCCTCTCCCCAGCCCCGTTTGGAACTGTGGGACCCTGAAGGGCAGGGGGAGCCCCGGACCCTACACCATTTCCCATAACTTCCTGTCGTAACTCTTCTCTTTCCGCAGATCAGGACCAGTATAATTTGGTTAATGGGCTAAGCGAGGGGCGTGGAATACAGTTTGGGGTGTACTCAAAGCACCGCAGGATTGTTATCCCTGGAGCACCTTTGATGCTGCACCCAAAGTCCATGTGGAATCAGTCGCAAAGGCTGAGTCTAATTTTCTGAATCTGTGCTCAAGGTGTCATTTTTAAAATTTTAATTTTGAGAATCAACCTAGGTGTCCAACGACAGATGAATGGATCATGAAGACGGTCTCACTTATGTGTGGTATATAGAATCCTGGAGGAGGAAATGTACTGCAGCAAGGGGGATGCCTAGATCATCCCTTCACCTCAGCCTTTAGAGAAGGGACAGAGAAGGGAAGAAATCAAGGGGGAAGAGAAGGAGCACTGGGTGAACAGGCATCGAGGCTTCAGTTGTATCGGTGATATGGTGAGTGGTATAAGCATAGGCCCAGAACACAGACTCAACCACCCTCAACGCATGAGCTCTCAGGGGGTGCCACTGGAACTTGGTAATGAGCCTGTTAAGTTGATAGGCAGGGGATGGATGGGAGTTGGGAGATGGAACATGGGTACACTGGGGGGGGGAAGCTGACACCGGTGGAGGGATCGGATTGGAAGTATTATATGCCTCAAACTGCACTATCAGTAACTTCGTAAATCACGGTTCTTTAAATAATATCTATTTTAAAAACTTTATTTTTGACCACTCCCAGCTCAGTGCTCAGGGTTACTCAAGATGGGATTTGGAGTATCATGTGATACTGGGGAATAAAGTTATGCCCTAGCCTGCAAAGTATGATCAGACCGGCTGAGTGCATCTCCCAGAGCTGTTTCCCCAAGGTGATGTCTGCAATTTGTTTATTTGGTTTTAGGCCACACTGGGGGATGCTCAGGGCTTTCTCCTGGCTTTGCACTCAGGATTCACTCCTATGCTGCTCAAGGAAACATATGGGGTGCCAGGAATTGAACCTGGGTCAGTTGCCTGCCAGACGACGCCTACAATAACTACTATCTCTCTGGTGTGATGTGTGTGTGTGTGTGTGTGTGTGTGTGTGTGTGTGTGTGTGTCTGTCTGTCTCCCAGGAAGAGTCGGTGGTTTTATCTGCAATGACTTTTGCAGGTCAAGTTTCACTCTTTCCCTTATGGACGCTGACCTGACAGAGCTCCTTCCATGGACAAGCCCCCACCCCATCCAGCAGGTGTCCCCTCTACATCATAACAGTGGACAACTGCGAGCTTGTGGTCCCCAGGACCCTCCTCAGGCTCTGGCATGGCTGGAAGGACTCAGATCTCAGAGTGGTTCCTCACCTGCACGTGTGGGGTGGGGGTCTACAGAGGGAAAAGCACGGGCGAGGGTCCAGAGAGATCAGCTCAGGCTCTGCTGGCTCCTGCCAAGTCCCACCCACCTTATCCTGGAACCCCGCATCCCAACACCGACTGTGACGAGGCCACCCAAAGTCAGCAGAGAAGCAGGTGACAAAAAAGCCGATAAACAGGATGAGACCCTCAAGGGGGACAGGAGGTGGGAGAGTAAAGCAGCTGTCACACGCTGCTCTTTCCGGCTGCCGAGGAGAAAGTGTGCGGCCTTCAAGGCTTCTGCACTAACCGCTCAAGGCTTCTGCACTAACCGCTCAAAGCTTCTGCACTGTGCTTGCCTGCTGAGTTAGGAGAAGGCTGATTCATGTGGCCCAGCAGGATGTGGTGGGAACGTTTCACACCCACCTGGGCTCCAGCTGTGGTGTCTGGGCCCCATGCTCTCAGGCTGAGCAGCTCTTCAGTTCAGCAAACAAGTGTGTTCCACACTTCTATTGTCTTTTATTCCAGAGCAGAAAAAAGGCACTGAGACGTGAGCACTCCTGAGTGCCCCCTCAGATCAGGGTGTTCTGAGGGTTCCCCATCTCATACTTAGTCTCCCAGCTGCTCCCTGAGCCAAACGCTCCTGTCAGCCCCATTTCATAGAGGGAGAAATTGAGGCACAAAGTAAGTGCAGAAGTGTGGTCTGAGCTTGGGCCATCACCGAGTCCTGACTTCCATCTTCCAGGCTCCTAGAAAAATCTTCAATGTGTAGCAAAAATCAACATCAAAAGCCATTCAAAATGGAGAGGCCGGATAGACAACACCTGAACCCTGAGCCCTGTTGGGAGTGATCCCTGAGAACACGGCCTGGGGTAAGCCTGAGTACAGCCCGGTGTTACTCCAGACACAGACAGACAGACAGACAGACAGACAGAGAGAGAGAGACAGACAGACAGACAGACACACACACACACACACACACAGAGGAGAGAAAACCTGAATAGATTTGTTCTGGCCCACGCAAAGCATGCCCAGAACTTACTCTTGGCTCTGTGCTCAGGGATCATTCTTGGTGCTCAGAGGTTGGGGGCGGGGGGCACCAAGAATTGAATCTGGTTTGGCCACGTGCAAGCCATGCACTACCCACTGTACTATTGCTCTGACCCTGTTCTGGCCACATTGAATGCACCCGCCTACTATACACCTGCTCTTTCTTTCCTTTTCTTCTTTTTTTTTAATCATTGCCACACTTAGCAATGCTCAGGGCTTACTCCTAGCTCTGCACTCAGGACTGACTCCAGGCAGTGCTCGGCACACTGTATGGGATGCCGAGGAAAGAACCCGGGTCAGCTGCAGCAAGGAGAATGCCTAGCTGCTGTACTATCACTACAACCCACACCTTTTATTTTCAGACTCCCAGGACACACCTCACCTTCACTGCACCTCACTTTTGCCATGTCCATTCCTGGTCTCGGGTCTGAAGAGTGTTTCTCACACCCATCACCCGTGCACTCCCGGGAACACGCACACCAACATGGCCATGAGCGCTCAATTCCCCCTGTGCTGTTGGGGACCTGGGTCACAGGGGAGCCTCACAAGATGAGGGGCAGGTGGTGGGGTGTCAGGGCGCTCCGCCGGGGTCCCGACAGTGCCGGGAAGCGAGTTCCCTTCTACCTCTGAAGCCGGCGAGGAATGGATGAACACTCAGGAATCCGATGCAGTTTTAAAAGGCTTTACTTATCACAGGTTCAGGCATACAAATCAGCAAAAGGAAAAACCCGATGCTTAGGATTCCAGGCTAGAACCCCAGCCACGTGTAGGCCAAGATGGCGACCACCACGTGTAAAGGCTTTCTTCTTGAGAAGAAAAACTTCCAAGCAGGGCGAACCGCTCACAGCAAGCAAAAGCCCCCAAAGAAGCACGGGAGAGTGAAAACCGGCTAGTTTATACCCATGCAACTCAGACCTTCCTCCCATTGTTATGGAAAGCAGGGAGTGTTAAATGTCCTTAGATAATCCCTCCCTGCACCTCACCTAGGCCCTTTTAGTGTGCTAATGCAGCGGCCCTTAAAGGAGTCCTGCAACAGTGGGGGGACAGTGGAGGTGGCTCCACTGAGGGAAAACAGCAGCGATGTTTCTCCAAACCTAAACACAGGGTCATCCAGCGGCAGCACTTCTAGCATCTAGTCAAAGAACACAGCACCCTGACAAGGAACGCCAACCCTCGGCCAGTGGTCCAGAAACGCCCAACGTAGTAACTTCCCTTGGAAAGACTCCAGGGGCCAGTGCCTGAATCTGTTTTGAGCTCCTGACTGTGTCCCTGGAACACTGGGGGAAGGGCACAGTAAGGGGTCACTGCTGGGGTGAATGCTGGCGAATGGGCACCCTCAGAGCCAGACATTTGGGGGCAGAAATGGAATGGGGTGCTGTGCCTCTTCTGCTTGGGTAACCCTATAAAGCCTCCTTGAACAAAGGAAGTGCACACACACGTATGCTGCCAGACCCCAGGCGCTGCGTGTCCGCGTGGCGAGCACACGTGTCACTGCATTTCCCTCTTGAGACGTGTGCTGGGGCTCTCTGTCTTTGGGGTAGCCCACACTCTCTTTATTTTTTTATTATTATATTTTGGGGGTTACACCCAGTAATGCTCAGGGCTTACTCCTGGCTCTACACTCAGGAATTATTCTTGCTGGTGCTCAGGGAACCATATAGGATGCGCGTGCAAGGCAAACATCTACCTGCTGTACTATCCCACGCTCTCTCTCTTCAGCACATCACTCTTTCTTCATTTCTCTCCATCCTTCCCTTTCCTCAAAATGCCTCCAAATAAAATCTGTCTTTACTTCACTGCTCATCTATTCCTGAAATTCTTTCCAGTGAGATTAGATAAGGACCTGAGAGGCCTTGGTAAGGCCTTGGTTTGATTTTCCTTTCCTGCAAAGAGCAATTCCTCGCAGAGAAGGATCAGGAGAAAGCGACTGTCTCTCTCCTCTCCCCCACATAAGCCACTTTTGGGGACCCACTGACTTCACAGTGACTAAGCCTGAGGGACTGGAATTATCAATTTCCTGATAGCTGCAGCAAACCCCAGAAGCCACTAATCCTGCCTGGGGGTGGAGGGGTGGGGTGAGCACTGTGCAGGCTGGGAGCCTGGAGGTGCCTGGGGGTGCCTGGGGGTGCCTGGGGGGCCTAGGGGGCCTGGGAGTGCCTGGGGGATCTGGAGGGCCTGGGGAGCCTGGGGGTGCCTGGGGGCCTGGAGGGCCTGGGGGAACCTGGGGAGCCTGGGGGCCTGGGGAGCCTGGGGTCACGTAGCAGCTCTGGTGTGTGCCCAAGGCAGTAAAAGCAGAGATAGCAGCAAGTCAGCCCCTGCAGGGGTGGGACAGGCCATGCCAGGCTGACCTAGCAGGCTGTCCCAGGGTTGCCCTGGGGCCTCCTCCACCCTCCACCCTCAGGGTCCTCTCTTCCTGCTGATAGATTCCTCCTTCTGTGCAGGAATCCAGCTGCAGCTGCTTTGGAAGATCAGGCTAGAATTACCCCTCTACAAGCTGTTGGAAGCACCATGTCCCTAGTCTGAAATTCCTTTTCCCTGTGAGCCTAAACAATGCCTTAACCCGCCAGACCTACCCCCATTCCCACACTCACCCTCTCCACCCCACCACCCTCTGCCCCCAGGCACACACTCACTAGCCTGGTCTGAAATTGAGTCCAAGAGACCAGCCACCTCCGACTGCTGGCAACGGGGCTGAGATGGAACCAAACATAGCGACAATTCCCCATGGCCACACCCAGCAGTGCTCAGGGATCACTCCTGGCTCTGCACTCAGGGACACTCTGGCAGTGCTCAGGGACCCAACGTGCTGGGTATCAAACCCGGGTTGGCCACGCAGAGCAGGCTCCCTCCCCACTGTACTCTCTCCAGCCCTGAGACTCCCAGTTCTCAACCACCCATTGATCCACCCCAAGTCTGGGACACCCCAAAGGCACAGTCTTAGCTCATGTGAGTGACTTGCTTTCCCTCTTCTCCAAGAGGGTTGTTTTGGAGGGGTTGGCAAGGGGGCAACGGCTGCTGTTCTGGGCTCACTCCTGGCTCTGACTCAGGGTCACTCCGGGCAGGCTCGGGAACCACATGGTGTCAGGATCTTACCTTTGCCAGCCTTGGCCTCCTGGAGACAAGCGCCGCCCGCTGTGATGTCGCTCTGATTCTAGAACCTCAGTTTCTCCCTCGGAAACCCCCATCCCAGTGGATCCAAGAAGGGCTGAACCTGGCCCAGCTTAACCTGTCCTCAGGTTTGATCAGAATTAGAGCAGCTTTGCCCCTGCTGTCCTAGAAGGGCTCTGGGGTGGGAGACGCTAAGTGAACTGGCCGGTTTAGAGCTGAGGGAGTGGAGCAAGTGTGACGGCCCCCGAGGGGGAGCTGCTAGTTGAAGTCTGTTGGCTCAGATCAGGCCAGAGCATTAACCTCAGAACCTGCGAAAAACCGAGGCCCAAGGCCTGACCGCAGCAGCCGGCGACAACCCCACAGGAGCATGTCACTTTCTCTCCGTGCAGGTGAGTTTACCCTAGAGGCTCCAGTACTTGTCTGCTGACCTGAAGAGCCCTTATCAGTACAGCACTGGACTGAGTCACTGACAGCCCAGACCTCAGTCGAGGCAGAGGTTTTACACACACTAGCCATATCCTCCTCAGCTGCAGCAATGGTTTTATTTTCTCAGCAGATGATCATGATGGCAGAGGGCAGATATAACTGTTAGCCTTGAAGGTTAAAATCCTTTTCACTTGGTAGCTAACAGAGCAGTGTGGGACACTTTGTTCCCTTTTCTCCCCATTGATGTGTGAGTTTCCTGAAACACCACTGGAACATGCATGAGCTGTGATGTCACCAACACACTATCACTATCACTATCACTATCACTATCCTCCCGTTGATCATCTATTTTCTAGAGCAGGCACCAGTAATATCTCCATATGTGCTGACTCATGCTAGTAGAGCCCAAGGGCATCTATTCGCTCCAGGAACATAAAGAGCCTCAAACCATTATATTAGGTCATGGGAATGAACTAATAAAATTGTTACTGGTATTTGGCATATCATATAAAATGGGGCAGCATGCCAGGCTTCCATGCAAGTGGCATACCCTTGTAGTCATCTCTACATATAGCATTTATAGATTAACCGTGCAGGGGGCAAGCAGCCGCGAGACAGGCTAGGATAGGTAGTCGCTGGGTGGAGTTCTGACAAGAGGGAAGTCCCGAAGGAGTGTGTGTGGGGGGGTCATCTGGTTTGTTGTGCGGCTCTGCTGGGGTGGCAGGCCAGGGCTAAAACCCGCCATCCTTCCCGGGCGCCTCGTGAGCGGCTGGGCACAGAGAGAGCAAATAGCAGCTCTGCCCCATGTCTGTAAGTCTCTGGTTCAGAGACTTTTTTAATCTGCCCCATGTCTGTAAGTCCTGGGCCAGATTAAAAAAAAAAAAAAAACTGCTGCAGGGTGGAACTCGATGAGAAGGGCTGTGATATGATGTCACTGGGTGGAGTTCTGACAAGACGGAAGTCCGGATGTGGAAAATGGTGGCCCGATGGAGTGGGGGTCATCTGGTTTGTTGTGCGGCTCTGCTGGGGTGGCGGGCCAGGGCTAGAAACCGCCATCCCTCCCAGGCGCCTCATGAGCAACTGGGCACAGGGAAAGCAAATAGCAGCTCTGTTCCTTGTCTGTAAGTCTCTGGTTCAGCATACCTGGGCCGGATTGAAAAAAAAAAATGCTGCTGCAGGGTGGAACTCTGCAGGTTTCTGAGGCTCTGTGAACACTGTCCTGGCACTAATGGATTTCGTGTCGGATTCCTGGACCCTTTCCTGAGCTGGAGCCCTGCGGTCCCGGGGCTGACCTACTTCTCCCTGTAGGGCAGAGGGAGAGACCGTGTGTGGGACCCGGAGCAGTTTCTTTATTCCCATACTCGGGGACCTGCTGGGCTGGAAGCCTCACTGCCCCGCAGCCCGGAACCTTCTTTCTCCTTCTCCTGGCCCCCCTCAAAGTAGCCCAGACACCATTTTCTGTCTCCCTCCTCCCCAGGCCTGGAGTCCTGCCCCTTAGCTGTCACTCCAGCCCCAAGATGTTCCCTGGGTAGTGGGGGGAGGGAGAAGCAGGTTGGGTCTACACCGGCTCTGCTCAGGGTGACTCCGGGGTTTTCAAGAAAGGCATCACTGGAGCCCTCCTGGAAATATACCCGTGGTCTCTTGAGGTTTGTGCCACACCCATTGTGCTCAGGGGTCACTCCAATTGGGCCTCGGGAACCCATAAGCAGTTCAGGTGATTGAACCCAGGTCAGCTCTGTGCAAGGGAAGAGCCTGACCCGAAAAGTGAAACCTGTTGTATCAGCCCGAGATGACATCTTGAAACCTTCATATGCCACCTGGGATTTCTCATCTTGGGGCTCCCTTGTGCCCACTACCAAGACTCCTTACTAGTGCTTGCCAAGCAACCCCACGCAGGCCTCCTTTACTTCCCATAAACCCACCAGAAAATACAGGCACGACCCTCACAGCCCCTCGAGAGGACTGTGAGGTCCACCCTGAGTGCTCTCAGTCAAGTAACCCCATTTCATCCTCATTCTCATCTTCCGTTTCTTCCTTTCCTCGATCCTGTCCCCAGATCTTTCATCTTGGGGCTGAAACCCAGAAGTTGGGAGATGCGGGTCCAGCAGCCTGAACGATCATTGGTGTTGACCCATGCCTGCAAACAGGCAGCAGCGGGCAATGGCAGCTCGCCCCAGGCTCACTCCTGACTCTACTTTGGGTCCTGGGGTTAGAATTGATTGGCAGGTCCCATGATCCCATCCTGAACCTCATGCATCTGGTTGGTCTCCCCTGAGAGACCGTGATCGTCCCCATGTGATGCATTAAGCACTGTTCCAACAAAACAGAGCATTGCTCTCATACTTTGTCCCCCAGACCCCCTACTTCTTATAGGAGACTTTGTTTCTCTCTTGTAGGAAGAAGGAACTTTGGAGGCCAAATGAAGCAAACCAAAGAGAACGTGGGTGTGCCCATGGACTCCACTTCTTGGTGTTCTGTCTCCCTTGTTACTTGCTGCTTCCTGAATAAATGTTTGCTTGATGATCTTTAGCTCCATAAAACCCCAGTGAGGGGCACAAGAATCGGGAGCAGACACCTGTGTCCCAGCCACTGACCTTCATCACTATATTCACAGGCACCCTGGGAATGGTGCCCCTCCTAACATACACACTTACACGATGCTCTGTGAAGCTGGAACAACCACCTTCCTGTGCATGCCCCAATGACAGTCAGGCGGAGAGAGACCGGCAGAGTAGAATGTTCTAGGCCTTTTAGGCATGTATTGTTCTCACTCCCAGAAGCAGTGTTGTATGAAATTTCTATCCGTCGGAGGCGCTAAGGAAAGACTTTGTGAGCTGGACGAATTGTTCATTTATTTGGGTCGGGAGGGCCAGGGCTCTTTCTTTCTTTTTTTTTTAAATTTATTTTTTATTTTTATTTTTTTAACATTTTATTATACCACCGTGAGATATACAATTACAACGTTGTTCACGTTTGGAGGTTTCGGTCACACAGTGTTCCAGCACCCCGCCCTCCACCAGTGCCCATCACCCACCACCCATGTCCCCAATTCCCTCCCCCTCCCAAGTCCTGCCTAAATGGCAGGTTCTTTATCTCCTCTCTCTCTCTCCCTCTCTCTCTCTTCCTTCTCCTACACATTGTGGGTTGTACTACGTACACTTAGAAGCCATCATTTGCATTTTTTGTCTGTATTTAATGCTCAGTTCTATGTTGGTATCAGACCTTTTGACATTTATTCACACATGTTCCCTTCTCTATCTTACCTAACCTCTGACTCCCATGCGCTTGTGGTAATTTCCACTTTTGGTAAGATCACCTGGTATATTTATGTCATGCAAATAAATGCAGTCATTTTATGTCTCTCTCCTTCTGACTAATTTCACTCAACATGATTCTTTCCATGTCCATCCATTTATAGGCAAATTTCATAACTTCATTTTTCCTGACAGCTGCATAGTATTCCATTGTGTAGATGTATCACAGTTTCTTTATCCAGTCATCAGTTCTCGGGCATACTGGTTGTTTCCAGGTTCTGGCTATTGTGAATAGTGCTGCTATGAAAATAAAAGTGTGGATTGTGTTTCTGCTGTGTGTTTTTGGCTTCCCAGGGTATATTCCCAGGAGTGGTATGGCTGGGTCAAAGGGGAGCTCAATTTCTAGTCTTTGGAGGAATGTCCATATTATTTTCCAGAAAGGTTGTACAAGTTGACATTCCCACCAACAATGTATAAGAGTCCCCTTTTCCCCGCATCCACGCCAGCACTTGTTGCTTTTACCCTTTTGGATATGGACCATTCTCTGTGGTGTGAGCTGATATCTCATTGTTGTTTTGATTTGCATCTCTCTGATGATTAGTGATGATGAGCATTTTTTCATATGCCTTTTGGCCATTTGGATTTCTTCCTTGTCAAAGTTTCTGTTCATCACTTCTCCCCATTTTCTAATGGGGTTGGCTGTTTTTTTCTTATATAGCTGTACCAGTGCCTGATATATCCTGGATATTAACCCCTATCAGATGGGTATTGGGTGAATATTCTTTCCCATTCTGTGGACTGTCTTTCTATCTTGGTCACTGTTTCTTTCCGAGGTGCAGAAGCTCTTCAGTTTCATTTAGTCCCATATGTTTATATTTTCTTCTAGTTGCTTTGTTAATGGTGTTTCACCTTAGAAGATGTCTAGCTTCAATGTCGTGGAGGGTTTTTCCTATATTTTCTTCAAAGTACTTTATGGAATCAGGTCTGATATTGAGATCTTTAATCCATTTTGATCTGATTTTTGTGCAAGGTGTTAGACACAGGTCCAAATTCATTTTTTACATGTAGCTGTCCAGTTTTCCCAGCACCACTTGTTGAAGAGGCTTTCCTTATTCCAGTTTGGACTCTTTGCACCTTTATCAAAGATTAACTGATCATGTATTTGAGGGTGGGTGTCAGGATACTCAACTCTATTCCATAGGTCCATGGCTCTGTTTTTATTCCAGTACCACGCTGTTTTAATTACTGCTGCTTTGTAGTACAGTTTGAGGTTGGGAAAGGTGATGCCTCCCATCTTTTTCTTCCCAAGGATTGCTTTAGCTATCCGTGGGGGGTTATTATTCCATACGAATTTCAGGAGTGTTTGGTCAATTTCTTTAAAGAATGTCATGGGAATCCTTATAGGAACTGCATTGAATCTGTACAAAGCTCTAGAGAGTATTGCCATCTTGACAATGTTAATTCTCCTCATCCATGAGCAGGGAATGTGTTTCCATTTCCTCGTGTCCTCTTTTTATTTCTTGAAGCAGTATCTTGTAGTTCTCTTTGTATAGGTCCTTTACACACTTGGTTAAGCTGATTCCTAGGTATTTGATTTTCTGTGGCACAATTGTGAATGGAATCGATTTCTTAATATCCCTTTCTTCTCTTTCGTTATTTGTGTATAGGAAAGCCACCGACTTTTTGGGTATTGATTTTGTACCCTGCCACTCTACTATAAATATCTATTGTTTCTAAGAGTTTTTGGGTCGAGAGTTTAGGGTTCTCTAGGTATAATGTCATGTCATCTGCAAATAATGATAGTTTGATTTCTTCCTTGCCTATCTGGGTGCCCTTAATATCCTTTTCTTCTCTGATTGCTATGGCGAGTACTTCCAGTACTATATTGAATAAAAGAGATGAGAGAGGGCAACCTTGTCGTGTTCCTGATCTTAAGGGGAAGGCTTTCAATTTTTCCCCATTGAGAATGATACTCGCTGTGGGCTTTTGATAGATGGCTTTGACTATCTTGAGGAAGCTTCCTTCAATTCCCATTTTCTGGAGGGTTTTAATCATGAATGGGTGCTGGATCTTGTCAAATGCTTTTTCTGCATCTATCGATAGGACCATATGGTTTTTATTTTTTCTCTTATTGATATGATGTATTATGTTGATTGATTTGTGAATGTTGAACCATCCTTGCATTCCTGGGATGAATCCTACTTGGTCATGATGTATGATTTTTTTGATGTCTTTGGATTCTGTTTGCTAGTATTTTGTTGAAGATCTTAGCATCTGTGTTCATCAAGGAGATTGGTCTGTAATTTTCCTTCTTTGTGTTGTCTCTCCCTGCTTTGGGTATCAGGGTGATATGTGCCTCATAAAAACTGTTTGGGAGTGTTTCTGTTTCTTCTATTTCCTGGAAGAGCTTGAACAGGACAGGCAGTAGATCCTCCTTAAAGGTTTGGTAGAATTCGCCAGTGAACCCATCTGGACCTGGGCTTTTGTGTTTGGGCAGACTTTTAATTACTGTTTCAATTTCCTCGATGGTGATAGGCTTATTTAGGTATTGGAGGTCTTCTTGTTTCAATCGTGGGAGGTTATAGGACTTCAGGAATTTATCCATTTCTTCTAGGTTCTCATGTTTTGCGGCATACAGGTTCTCAAAATAACCTCTGATGATCTTTTGGATTTCTGTTTTTTTCTGTTGTGATGTCACCATTTTCATTTCTTATTCTGTTTATTTGGGTTCTCTCTTTCCCTGTCCTTACAAGTCTTGCCAGTGGCTTGTCGATCTTGTTTAATTTTTCAAAAAAACAGCTCTTGGTTTCATTAATCTTTCGGATTTTTTTTTTTGTTTCCAGCTCGTTGATTTCCTCCCTAAGTTTCACCATTTCCTTCCTTCTGCCTAGTTTGGGCTTCCCTTGTTGGTCTTTTTCTAATATTTTCAGCTTTGAGGTCAGGTTATTTATATGGGCCCTTTATTCTTTCCTGATGAATGCTTGCAGAGCTATGAACTTTCCTCTTAACACAGCTTTTGCTGTGTCCCACAAGTTCTGATAGTTGGTATTTTCATTGTCGTTTGTTTCTAGGAATCTTTGGATTTCCTGTTTGATTTCTTCTATGACCCATTTGTTGTTCAGCAGTGAGCTGTTTAGTTTCCAGGTGTTTGGTTTAGCTCCCTGCTTCTGTGTATGGTTCACTACTATTTTCAGTGCATCGTGATCTGAAAAGATAGTCAACACAATTTCAATCTTTTTATTTTGTTGAGGTATGCTTTGTGGCTCAGTATATGGTCTATCTTAGAGTATGTTCCATGTGCACTGGAAAAAATGTTGATTCAGCTTTTTCAGGACTCTTTCTTTCGCCTCTGACAATTACACAGACTCCAGCCCTTTATAGCATCATGAGTCTGATTTACGCCTTCACCAAGAACTAAGCATTTCATTTGGTCAGCACAGAGAGAAACAGGAGTCCCATTACATTACTTGGGAGTGGAGGCGCTTTGGCTATCAAAGTTATTATCACTAACTGGGTAGTATACAAGCAGACGGAAGGACGCTCAGGGCTAAATTTCATAAGATATAAGAACAAGTGGGAGGAGATGCAGCTGCACGGCAATGGCCTAAGACAGAAAGTCCATGGTCTGTTTCCTGGAGACGGCGTCACCAGGGAAACCTGCGTTCTGTCAGTCAGGAGACAGCGTTGCCAGGGAAAACTGTATTCTGTAAGTAAGGAGACAGTGTGCTAGGGAAACCTGTGTTCTAGTCAGGAGACAGCGTCGCCAGGGAAAACTGCATTCTGTCAGTGAGGAAACAGTGTGCCAGGGAACATGTGTTCTGTCAATTAGGAGACAGCGTGCCAGGTAAACCTGTGTACTGTCAGTCAGGAGACAGAATACCAGGGAAACCTGTGTTCTGTCAGTCAGGAGACAGCATGCAGGGAAACCTGTGTTCTGTCAGTCAGGAGACAGCGTGCCAGGGAAACCAGTGTTCTGTCAGTCAGGAGACAGCATGCCAGGGAAACCTGTGTTCTGTCAGGAGACAGCGTACCAGGAAACCTGTGTTCTGTCAGTCAGGAGACGGCATGCCAGGAAACCTGTGTTCTGTCAATCAGGAGACAGCATGCCAGGGAAACCTGGGTTCTGTCATTCAGGAGACAGTGTCTCTAGGGAAACCTGTTTTCTGTCAGTCAGGAGACAGCGTGCCAGAGAAACCTGTGTTCTGTCAGTCAGGAGACAGCGTCGCCAGGAAACATGGGTTCTGTCAGTCAGGAGACAGCGTGCCAGGGAAACCTGCGTTCAGTCAGTCAGGATAGAGCGTTGCAAGGGAAACTTGTGTTCTGTCAATCAGGAGACAGCATGCCAGGGAAACCAGTGTTCTGTAAGTAAGGAGACAGTGTGCCAGGGATACCTGTGTTCTAGTCAGGAGACAGCGTCGCCAGGGAAAACCGTGTTCTGTCAGTCAGGAAACAGTGTGCCAGGGAACATGTGTTCTGTCAATCAGGAGACAGCGTGCCAGGTAAACCTGTGTACTGTCAGTCAGGAGACAGCGTGCTAGGGAAACCAGTGTTCTGTCAGTCAGGAGACAGCGTGCTAGGGAAACCTGTGTTCTGTCAGTCAGGAGACAGCGTACCAGGAAACCTGCGTTGTGTCAGTCAGGAGACAGCGTCGCCAGGGAAACCTGTGTTCTGTCAGTCAGGAGACGACATGCCAGGAAACCTGTGTTCTGTCAATCAGGAGACAGCATGCCAGGGAAACCTGGGTTCTGTCATTCAGGAGACAGCGTCGCCAGGGAAACCTGTTTTCTGTCAGTCCAGGAGACAGCGTGCCAGGGAAACCTGTGTTCTGTCAGTCAGGAGACAGCATCGCCAGGAAACATGGGTTCTGTCAGTCAGGAGATAGCGTGCCAGGGAAACCTGCGTTTAGTCAGTCAGGATAGAACCTTGCAAGGGAAACTTGTGTTCTGTCAATCAGGAGATGGCATGCCAGGGAAACCTGTGTTCTGTCAGTCAGCAGACAGCATGCCTGGGAAACCTGTGTTCTGTCATTCAGAAGAGAGCGTGCCAGTGAAACCTGTGTTCTGTCAGTCAGGAGACAGAGTGCCAGGGAAACCTGTGTTCTGTCAGTCAGGAGACAGCATTGCAAGGAAAACCTGTGTCTGTCAGTCAAGAGACAGCAAGCCAGGGAAACCTGTGTTCTGTCAGACAGGAGACAGCGTCCCCAGGGAAATGTGTGTTCTGTCATTCAGGAGAAAGCATCGCAAGGGAAACCTGTGTTGTGTCAGCCAGGAGACAAAGTGCCAGGGAAACCTGCCTTCTGTGAGTCAGGAGACAACGTTGCAAGGGAAACCGAGTTCTCTCAGTCAGGAGACGGCATGCCAGGGAAACCTGTGTCCTGTCAGTCAGGAGACAGCATGCCAGGGAAACCTGTGTTCTGTAGTCAGGATACAGCATGCCAGTGAAAACTGTGTTCTGTCAGTCAGTAGACAGCGTCGCCAGTGAAACCTGTGTTCTGTCTGTCACAAGACAGCTTACCATGGAAACCTGCGTTCTTTCAGTCACGAGACAGCATTGCAAGGGAAACTGTTCTGTCAGTCAGAGACGGCATGCGAGGGAAACCTGTGTTCTGTCATTCAGGAGACAGTGTCGCCAGGGAAACCTGTGTTCTGTCATTCAGGGAGACAGCGTGGCCAAGGAAACCTGTGTTCTGTCAGTCAGGAGACAGTGTTGAAAGGGAAACCTGTGTTCTTTCAGTCAGGAAATGGCATGCCAGTGAAACCAGCATTCTGTCAGTCATGAGACAGCATGCCAGGGAAAATTGTGTTCTGTCATTCAGGAGACACCGTTGCAAGGTAAACCTGTGTACTGTCAGTCAGGAAACGGCATGCCAGTGAAACCTGCATTCTGTCAGTCAAGAGACAGCATCGCCAGGGAAACCTGTGTTCTGTCAGTCAGGAGACAGCGTGCCAGGGAAACCTGTATTCTGTCAGTCAGGAGACAGCGTCACCAGGGAAACCTGGGTTCTGTCAGTCAGCAGACAGCATACCAGGGAAACCTGTGTTCTGTTAGTCAGGAGACAGCGTCGCCAGGGAAACCAGTGTTCTGTCAGTCAGGAGACAACGTGCCAGTGAAACCTGTGTTCTGTCATTTAGGAGACAGCGTTGCCAGGGTATCCTGTGTTCTGTCGGTCAGGAGACAGCGTGCCAGGAAACCTTTGCCTTCTGTAAGTCAGGAGACAGCGTTTCAAGGGAAACCTGTGTTCTGTCAGTCAGGAGACAGCATTGCAAGGGAAACCTGTGTTCTGTCAGTCAGGAGACGGCATGCCAGGGAAACCTGTGTTCTGTCAGTCAGGAGATAGCATGCCAGGGAAACCTGTGTTCTGTCAGTCAGGAGACAGCGCCCACGGGAAACCAGTGTTTTGTCAGTGGAGGCAACATATCAGTGAAACCTGTTTTCTGTCAGTTAGGAGACATCGTCGCCAGGGAACCCTGGGTTCTGTCAGTCAGGAGACAGCATGCCAGGAAAACCTGTGTTCTGTCAGTCAGGAGACAGCATACCAGGAAAATCGGTGTTCTGTTAGTTAGGCGACAGCGTCACCAGGGAAACCAGTGTTCTGTCAGTCAGGAGACGATGTGCTAGTGAAACCTGTGTTCTATCAGTCAGGAGACAGTGTGCCAGGGAAATATGCGTTGTGTCAGTCAAGAGACCGTGTCTCCAGGAAACTTGTGTTCTGTCAGTCAGGAGACGTAACCAGGGAATCTGTGTTCTATCAGTCAGGAGACAGCATGCCAGAGAAACCTGTGTTCTGTCATTCAGGAGACAGAGTTGCCAGGGTATCCTGTGTTCTGTTGGTCAGGAGACCGCTTGCCAAGGAAACTTGTGTTTTAAGTCAGGAGACAGCGTGGCAGGAAAATGTGTGTTCTGTCAGTCAGGAGAAGGCATGCCAGGGAAAACTGTGTTCTGCAATCAGGTGACGGTGTGCCAGGAAAACCTGTGTTACAGTCAGGAGACAGCATGCAGGGGAAACCTTTGTTCTGTCAGTCAGGAGATAGCATGCAGGGAAACCTGTGTTCTGTCAGTCAGGAGACTGCATGCCAGGGAAACCTGTGTTCTGTCAGTCAGGAGACAGCATCACCAGTGAAACCTGTGTTATGTAATTCAGTAGACAGTGTGCCAGGGAAACCTGTGTTCTCTCTGTCAGGAGACAGCATTGCAAGGGAAAACTGTGTTCTGTCAGTCAGGAGACGGCATGCCAGGGAAACCTGGGTTAAGTCAGTCAGGAGACAGGGTGCCTGGGAAACCTGTGTTCTGTCATTAAGGAGACACGTGCCTGGGAAACCTGTGTTCTGTCAGTCAGGAGACAGCGATACCAGTGTAACTTCTGTTCTGTCAGTCAGGGTACAGCGTGCCAGGGAAACCTGCGTTCTGTCAGTCAGGAGACAGCGATACCAGTGTAACCTCTGTTCTGTCAGTCAGGGGACAGCGTGCCAGGGAAACCTGCGTTCTGTCAGGCAGGAGACAGCGATACCAGTGTAACCTCTGTTCTGTCAGTCAGGGTACAGCGTGCCAGGGAAACCTGCGTTCTGTCAGTCAGGAGACAGCGATACCAGTGTAACCTCTGTTCTGTCAGTCAGGGGACAGCGTGCCAGGGGAAACCTGCGTTCTGTCAGTCAGGAGACAGCGATACCAGTGTAACCTCTGTTCTGTCAGTCAGGGGACAGCGTGCCAGGGAAACCTGCGTTCTGTCAGGAGACAGCATTGCAAGGGAAAGCTGTGTTCTGTCAGTCAGGAGACAGTGTGCCAGGGAAACCTGTGTCCTGTAAGTCAGGAGACAGCGTGCCAGGTAACCTGTGTTCTGTCAGTCAGTGCCACGGCTCCCGCAGCACCAGCTAGCGTAGCATGAAAGTGCTCACTGGGCCAGGGGATGGCTTCGGTACTTCCCCTAAAAGGGACAGTTACCAGACGGTGCTTCCCCCTAAAAGGGACTGTCGCCAACAAAGCCCCCTAGACTCCCTTAGCTGTCCCTAAAAAATGCTTGGTGTGCAATTAGAGCGCTTGTTTATGCTGAAACTTAGACTCTGAGTAATGGAGAAACTGAACAAAGAGAGAAGCCTGCGGCAACCGTAGTTTTCATTATACACAATTATAGCATAAAACAAAGATAGTATAAAAATGCCAGCCTGCGCAGAGTTTGGCTGCCAAGGCCTGAGCTGGTCTCAGGTCCTTGATAAGGAAAGGCTTGTGGCCTTTGGGCCCTTCCTTCCCATCATTAGCGGGAAGGGAGAATTCTTGACCTATGGGTCGAGGCGACCAGCTACCCCCTGTTGACGGGAATGCAGTGATTAGCCTCCCTAAACCTCCTGTGTGAAAAATAATTGGGCCTGTTAAAGTTAACACTTTCTAGTACAAAATCTTAATAATCTTACAATAATAAACTCTGCATAGAAGTTTCTATTTAGGAGTAGGTTAAGTTAATCTATAGTATGTGCATAGAGCTAGTAAGTAATTTTATGAATATCAAAATTAAAAAGAAAAATATGTACCTTACTTAAGGCAAATATGAAAGTATGTAAAAACAAAAGACGTCAGAAAAACATGTCTGAAAAACAGGCGCAGGCAGAAGGTGGTCATATGTGGTAGACACGATAAACTCCTTTTGATATTAAAAAACGTCTCCTTTGCTAAAAAATAACTGGTGTAATCTTGTGTCTGTGCATTTGTTGAACATAAAAAGAAAAGCTTTGCCCTCAGTAAGCAGCAGCAGCAGCAGCATTTGACCTCTCTTGTGTCTGTGTCTGTCTGTCCATTGCGCCGACTTTCCTGTCCTCCTGATTTCCCTCCGCTGGTTATTCCCAAGACTTAGAGCTCACCCCGACTGAGCGGTCTGCGGCAAGTCAGGAAATAGCGTGCCAGGGAACCTGTGTTCTGTCAGTCAGGAGACAGCGTGCCGGGAAACCTGTGTTCTGTCAGTCAGGAGACAGCCGCCCAAAGGAAACTTGTGTTCAGTCAGTCAGGAGACAGCGTGCCAGGGAAACCTACCTTCTGTAAGTCAAGAGACAGCGTTGCAAGGGAAACCTGCCTTCTGTCAGTCATGAGACGGCATGCCAGGGAAACAAACCTGTGTTCTGTCAGTCAGGAGAGAGCGTCGCCAGGGAAACCTGTATTATGTCAGTCAGGAAACAAGTGCCAGAAAAACTTGTTTTCTACAGTCAGGAGACAGCGTGGCATGAAAACCTGTGTTCTGTCAGTCAGGAGACAGCGTTCCAGGGAAACCTGTGTTCTATAGTCAGGAGACGGTGTTCCAGGGAAACTTTTGTTCTACAGTCTGGAGAAAGCATGCCAGAGAAACCTGTGTTCTGTCAGTCAGCAGACAGTGTGCAGGGAAACCTGTTTTCTGTCAGTCAGAAGACAACATGCCAGGAAACCTGTGTTCTACTGTCAGGAGACAAGTGCCAGGGAAACCTGTGTACTATCAGTCAGGAGACATGCCAGGGAAACCTGTGTTCTGTCAGTCAGGAGACATGCCAGGAAAACCTGTGTTCTGTCAGTCAGGAGACAGCGTGCCAGGGAAACCTGTGTTCTGTCAGTCAGGAGACAGTGTCGCCAGGGAAACCAGTGTTCTGTCAACCAGGAGACAGCGTGTCAGGGAAACCGGCATTCTAACAGTCAGGAGACAGCGTGCCAGGAAACCTTTGTTGTACAGTCAGGAGATGATGTGCCAGGGATACTTGTGTTCTGTCAGTCAGCAGATAGCATGCATGGAAACCTGTGTTCTATCAGTCAGGAGACAGCATGCTAGGAAACCTTTGTTCTATAATCTGGAGATGGTGTGCCAGGGAAAATTTGTGTTCTACAGTCACGAGTCAGCGTGCCAGGAAACTTTTGTTATACAGTCAGGAGACGGTGTGCCAGGGAAACCTGTGTTCTGTCCTTCAGCAGACAGCATGCAGGGAAACCTGTTTTCTGTCAGTTGGAGACAATATGCAGGGAAACCTGTGTTCTGTCCTTCAGCAGACAGCATGCAGGGAAACCTGTTTTCTGTCAGTTGGAGACAATATGCAGGGAAACCTGTGTTCTGTCAGTCAGGAAACAGAGTTCCAGGGAAATCTGTGTTCTGTCAGTCAGGAGACAGCATGCAGGGAAACCTGTGGTCTCTCAGTCAGGAGACAGCGTGCCAGGGAAACCTGTTTTCTGTCAGTAAGGAGACAGTGTGCCAGGGAAACCTGTGTTCTGTCAGTCAGGAGACAGCATGCCAGGGAAACCTGTGTTCTGTCAGTCAGGAGACAGCGTCGCCAGGGAAACCTGTATTCTGTCAGTCATGAGACAGCGTGCAAGGGAAACCTGTGTTCTGTCAGTCAGGATACAGCGTGCCAGTGAAAACTGTTCTGTCATACGGTAGACAGCGTCACCAGTGAAACCTGTGTTCTGTCTGTCATGAGACAGCTTACCAGCGAAACATGCATTCTGTCAGTCAGGAGTCAGCATTGCAAGGGAAACCTGTGTTCTGTCAGTCAGAGACAGCATGCGAGGGAAACCTGTGTTCTGTAGTGAGGATACAGCATGCCAGTGAAAACTGTGTTCTGTCAGTCAGTAGACAGCGTCACCAGTGAAACCTGTGTTCTGTTTGTCACAAGACAGCTTACCATGGAAACCTGCGTTCCTTCAGTCAGGAGACAGCATTGCAAGGGAAACAGTGTTCTGTCAGTCAGAGATGGCATGCGAGGGAAACCTGTGTTCTGTCATTCAGGAGACAGTGTCGCCAGGAAATCTGTGTTCTGTCAGTCAGTAGACGGCATGCCAGGGAAACCTGTGTTCTGTCAACAGGAGACAGTATGCCACAGAAACCTGTGTTCTGTCAGTCAGGAGGCAGCGTTGCAAGGGAAACCTGTGTTCTTTCAGTCAGGAGACAGCATGCCAGGGAAACCTGTGTTCTGTCATTCAGTAGACAGTGTTGCCAGGAAACCTGTGTTATTTCAGTAGGAGACAGCATGCAAGGTAAACCTGTGCTCTACAGTCAGGAGACAGCGTGCCAGGAAAACCTGTGTTTTGTCAGTCAGTAAACAGTATTCCAGGGAAATTTGTATTCTACAGTCAGGAGATGGTGTGCCAGGGAAACCTGTGTTCTACAGTCAGGAGACAGCGTGCCAGGGAAACCTGTGTTCTGTCAGTCAGGAGACAGCGTGCAGGGAAACCTGTGTTCTATCAGTCAGGAGACAGCTTGCCAGGAAATCCTGTGTTCTGTCAATCAGGAGACAGCGTGCCAGGGAAACCTGTCTTCTATCTTTCAGGAGACAGCATACCAGGGAAACCTGTGTTCTACATTCAGGAGACAACTTGCCAGAAAAACCTGTGTTCTGTTAATCAGGAGACAGCGTGCCAGGCAAACCTGTGTTCTGTCAGCCAGGAGACAGCGTGCCAGAGAAACATGTGTTCTTTCAGTCAAGAGAGAGCGTGCCAGGGAAACTTGTGTTCTGTCAGTCAGGAGACAGCATGCCAGATAAACCTGTGTACTGTCAGTCAGGAGACAGCGTGCCAGGAAACCTGTGTTCTGTCAGTCAGGAGGCGGCGTCCCAGGGAAACCTGTGTCCTGTCAGTCAGTAGACAGTTTGCTTGGGCCAGAGCTATAGCACAGTGACGAGAGCATTTGTCTTGCATGCAGCTGATCAGGGATAGATCTCCAGCATCTGATATGGTCCCTCAGCACTGCCAGGAGTAATTCCTGAGCAAAGTAACAAGAGTAATCCATAAGCATCGCCTGGTGTGACTCAAAAAGCAAAAAATAAATAAATAAATCAATCACTGTATGTATAACTGTCTTCCCGTTCATCACCGATTTGCTCCAGCAGGCCCCAGTAACATCTCCATATGTCCTGTTTCATGCTAGTAGAGCCCAAGGCATCTGCTTGCTCCAGGAACATAAAGAGCCTCAATCCATTCTGGAATGAGTCTATAATTCTTACTGGTATTTGGCATATATATCAAATACAACACGGGTAGTTGCCAGGCTCAGCCGTGCAGGTAGCATACTCTTGTAGGCATCTCTAAGTCCTGAATTTATTGATGAAACACGTGGCTGCTGTGGCCAGCGCGTGCCGGGCGCTGACAGGCTGGTCTGCTGGGTGGAGGTCTGATGAGAGAGAAGTCCGGATGTGGAAAATGGAGGCACTCATGGAGTGGGGGGTCTCTGGCTTGTTGCGAGGCTCTGCTGGGGTGGTGGGCCAGGACTAGAAACCACCATCCCTCCCGGGTGCCTCGTGAGCAGCTGGTCACAGGGAGAGTCAGTAGCAGCTCTGCCCCCTGCCTGCGAGTCTCTGGATCGGCATACCTTAGCCGGATTTAAGAATGTGGAAAATGGAGGCCCTAATGGAGTGGGGGTCGTCTGGCTTGTTGCGAGGCTCTGCTGGGGTGGTGGGCCAGGACCAGAAACCACCATCCCTCCCGGGTGCCTCGTGAGCAGCTGGTCACAGGGAGAGTCAGTAGCAGCTCTGCCCCATGTCTGCGAGTCTCTGGATCGGCATACCTGAGCCAGATTTAAGAAAGACTGCTGCAGGGTGGAATTCGATGAGCCGGGCGCTGATAGGCTGGTCTGCTGGGTGGAGGTCTGACGAGAGAGAAGTCCTGATCTGGAAAATGGAGGCCCTCATGGAGTGGGGGTCGTCTGGCTTGTTGCGAGGCTCTGCTGGGGTCGTGGGCCAAGACTAGAAACCACCATCCCTCCCGGGTGCGTCGTGAGCAGCTGGTCACAGGGAGAGTCAGTAGCAGCTCTGCCCCATGTCTGCGAGTCTCTGTTTCGGCATACCTGAGCCAGATTTAAGAAAGACTGCTGCAGGGTGGAAGTCGATGAGCCGGGCACTGATAGACTGGTCTGCTGGGTGGAGGTCTTACGAGAGAAAAGTCCGGATGTGGAAAATGGAGGCCCTCATGGAGTGGGGGGGGTCGTCTGGCTTGTTGCGAGGCTCTGCTGGGGTGGTGGGCCAGGACTATAAACCACCATCCCTCCCAGGTGAGTCGTGAGCAGCTGGTCACAGGGAGAGTCATTAGCAGCTCTGACCCATGTCTGCGAGAGTCTAGATCGGCATACCTGAGCAAGATTTAAGAAAGACTGCTGCAGGGTTGAACTCGATGAGCCGGGCGCTGATAGGCTGGTCTGCTGGGTGGAGGTCTGACGGAGAGAAGTCCTTATGTGGAAAATGGAGGCCGTCATGGAGTCGGGGGTTCGTTTACGCTTGTTGTGAGGCTCTGCTGGGGCGGTGGGCCAGGACTAGAACCCATCACCCTCCGGGTGCCTCGTGAGCAACTGGTCACTGGATAGTCAGTAGCAGCTCTGCCCCATGTCTGCGAGTCTCTGGATAGGCATACCTGAGCCGGATTTAAGAAAGACTGCTGCAGGGTGGAACTCGATGAGCCGGGCGCTGATAGGCCGGTCTGCTGGGTGGACGTCTGACGAGAGAGAAGTGCGGATGTGGAAAATGGAGGCCCTCATGGAGTGGGGGGTCGTCTGGTTTGTTGCGAGGCTCTGCTGGGGTGGTGGGACAGGACTAGAAACCACCATTGCTCCCTGGTGCGTCTTGAGCAGCTGGTCACAGGGAGAGTCAGTAGCAGCTCTGCCCCATGTCTGCGAGTCTCTGGATCGGCATACCTGAGCCGGATTTAAAAAAGACTGCTGCAGGGTGGAACTCGATGAGCCTGGCGCTGATAGGCTGGTCTGCTGGGTGGAGGTCTGAGGAGAGAAAAGTCCGGATGTAGAAAATGGAGGCCCTCATGGAGTGGTTGGTCGTCTGGCTTGTTTTGAGGCTCTGCTGGGGTGGTGGGCCAGGACTAGAACCCCTCATCCCTCCCGGGTGCCTCATGACCAGCTGGTCACAGGGAGAGTCAGTAGCAGCTCTGCCCCATGTCTGTGAGTCTCTGGATCTGCATATTGAGCCGGATTTAAAAAAACACTGCTGCAGGGAGGTACTCGATGAGCCGGGCGCTGACAGGCTGGTCTGCTGGGTGGAGGTCTGATGAGAGAGAAGTCCGGATGTGGAAAATGGAGGCACTCATGGAGTGGGGGTCTCTGGCTTGTTGCGAGGCTCTGCTGGGGTGGTGGGCCAGGACTAGAAACCACCATCCCTCCCGGGTGCCTCGTGAGCAGCTGGTCACAGGGAGAGTCAGTAGCAGCTCTGCCCCCTGCCTGCGAGTCTCTGGATCGGCATACCTTAGCCGGATTTAAGAATGTGGAAAATGGAGGCCCTAATGGAGTGGGGGGGTCGTCTGGCTTGTTGCGAGGCTCTGCTGGGGTGGTGGGCCAGGACCAGAAACCACCATCCCTCCCGGGTGCCTCGTGAGCAGCTGGTCACAGGGAGAGTCAGTAGCAGCTCTGCCCCATGTCTGCGAGTCTCTGGATCGGCATACCTGAGCCAGATTTAAGAAAGACTGCTGCAGGGTGGAATTCGATGAGCCGGGCGCTGATAGGCTGGTCTGCTGGGTGGAGGTCTGACGAGAGAGAAGTCCTGATCTGGAAAATGGAGGCCCTCATGGAGTGGGGGGGTCGTCTGGCTTGTTGCGAGGCTCTGCTGGGGTCGTGGGCCAAGACTAGAAACCACCATCCCTCCCGGGTGCGTCGTGAGCAGCTGGTCACAGGGAGAGTCAGTAGCAGCTCTGCCCCATGTCTGCGAGTCTCTGTTTCGGCATACCTGAGCCAGATTTAAGAAAGACTGCTGCAGGGTGGAAGTCGATGAGCCGGGCACTGATAGACTGGTCTGCTGGGTGGAGGTCTTACGAGAGAAAAGTCCGGATGTGGAAAATGGAGGCCCTCATGGAGTGGGGGGGTCGTCTGGCTTGTTGCGAGGCTCTGCTGGGGTGGTGGGCCAGGACTAGAAACCACCATCCCTCCCGGGTGCCTCGTGAGCAGCTGGTCACAGGGAGAGTCAGTAGCAGCTCTGCCCCATGTCTGCGAGTCTCTGGATCGGCATACCTGAGCCAGATTTAAGAAAGACTGCTGCAGGGTGGAATTCGATGAGCCGGGCGCTGATAGGCTGGTCTGCTGGGTGGAGGTCTGACGAGAGAAGTCGGATGTAGAAAATGGAGGCCCTAATGGAGTGGGGGTCGTCTGGCTTGTTGCGAGGCTCTGCTGGGGTGGTGGGCCAGGACTATAAACCACCATCCCTCCCAGGTGAGTCGTGAGCAGCTGGTCACAGGGGAGAGTCATTAGCAGCTCTGACCCATGTCTGCGAGAGTCTAGATCGGCATACCTGAGCAAGATTTAAGAAAGACTGCTGCAGGGTTGAACTTCGATGAGCCGGGCGCTGATAGGCTGGTCTGCTGGGTGGAGGTCTGACGAGAGAGAAGTCCTTATGTGGAAAATGGAGGCCGTCATGGAGTCGGGGTTCGTTTCGATTGTTGTGAGGCTCTGCTGGGGCGGTGGGCCAGGACTAGAACCCATCACCCTCCGGGTGCCTCGTGAGCAACTGGTCACTGGATAGTCAGTAGCAGCTCTGCCCCATGTCTGCGAGTCTCTGGATCGTCATACCTGAGCCGGATTTAAGAAAGACTGCTGCAGGGTGGAACTCGATGAGCCGGGCGCTGATAGGCCGGTCTGCTGGGTGGGCGTCTGACGGAGAGAAGTGCGGATGTGGAAAATGGAGGCCCTCATGGAGTGGGGGGTCGTCTGGCTTGTTGCGAGGCACTGCTGGGGTGGTGGGCCAGGACTAGAAACCACCATTGCTCCCTGGTGCGTCTTGAGCAGCTGGTCACAGGGAGAGTCAGTAGCAGCTCTGCCCCATGTCTGCGAGTCTCTGGATCGGCATACCTGAGCCGGATTTAAGAAAGACTGCTGCAGGGTGGTACTCGATGAGCCGGGCACTGATAGGCTGGTCTGCTGGGTGGAGGTCTGACGAGAGAGAAGTCGGATGTGGAAAATGGAGGCCCTCATGGAATCGGGGGTCGTCTGGTTTGTTGCGAGGCTCTGCTGGGGTGGTGGGCCCCGGACTAGAAACCACCATCCCTCCCGGGTGCCTTGTGAGCAGCTGGTCACAGGGGAGAGTCAGTAGCAGCTCTGCCCCATGTCTGCGAGTCTCTGGATCGGCATACCTGAGCCAGATTCAAGAAAGACTGCTGCAGGGTGGAACTCGATGAGCCGGGGGCTGATAGGCTGGTCTGCTGGGTGGAGGTCTGAGGAAAGAGAAGTCCGGATGTGGAAAATGGAGGCCCTCATGGAGTGGGGGTTCTGGCTTGTTGCGAGGCACTGCTGGGGTGGTGGGCCAGGACTAGAAATGACCATCCCTCCCGGGTGCCTATGAGCAGCTGGTCACAGGGAGAGTCAGTAGCAGCTCTGCCCCATGTCTGCGAGTCTCTGGATCGTCATACCTGAGCCGGATTTAAGAAAGACTGCTGCAGGGTGGTACTTTCGATGAGCCGGGCGCTGATAGGCTGGTCTGCTGGGTGGAGGTCTGACTTGAGAGAATTCCGGATGTGGAAAATGGAGGCCGTCATGGAGTGGGTGGTCGTCTGGCTTGTTGCGAGGCTCTGCTGGGGTGGTGGGACAGGACTAGAAACCACCATCCCTCCCGGGTGCCTCGTGAGCAGCTGGTCACAGAGAGAGTCAGTAGCAGCTCTGCCCCATGTCTGCGAGTCTCTGGATCGGCATACCTGAGCCGGATTTAAGAAAGACTGCTGCAGGGTGGAACTTCGATGAGCCGGGCGCTGATAGACTGATCTGCTGGGTGGAGGTCTGACGAGAGAGACGTCCTGATGTGGAAAATGGAGGCCGTCATGGAGTGGGGGGGGTCGTCTGGCTTGTTGTGAGGCTCTGCTAGGGTGGTGGGCCTGGACTAGAACCCATCATCCCTCCCTGGTGCCTCGTGAGCAGCTCATCACAGGGAGAGTCAGTCGCAGCTCTGCTCCATGTCTGCGCGTCTCTGGATCGGCATACCTGAGCCGGATTTAAGAAACACTGCTGTAGGGTGGTACTCGATGAGCCGGGCACTGATAGGCTGGTGTGCTGGGTGGAGGGCTGATGAAAGAGAAGTCCGGATGTGGAAAATGGAGGCCCTCATGGAGTGGGGGGGTCGTCTGGCTTGTTGCGAGGCACTGCTGGGGTGGTGGGCCAGGACTAGAAATGACCATCCCTCCCGGGTGCGTCGTGAGCAGCTGGTCACAGGGAGAGTCAGTAGCAGCTCTGCCCCATGTCTGCGAGTCTCTGGATCGGCATACCTGAGCCGGTTTAAGAAAGACTGCTGCAGGGTGGAACTTCGATGAGCCGGGCGCTGATAGGCTGGTCTGCTCGGTGGAGGTCTGAGGAGAGAGAAGTCCAGATGTGGAAAATGGAGGCCCTCATGGAGTGGGGGTCGTCTGGCTTCTTGTGAGGCTCTGCTGGTGTGGTGGGCCAGGACTAGAACCCATCATCCCTCCCGGGTGCCTCGTGAGCCTCTGGTCACAGGGAGAGTCAGTAGCAGCTCTGCCCCATGTCTGCGAGTCTCTGGATCGGCATACTTGAGCCGGATATAAGAAAGACTGCTGCAGTGTGGAACTTGATGAGCCGGGCGCTGATAGGCTGGTTTGCTGGGTAGAGGTCTGACGAGAGAGAAGTCCAGATGTGGAAAATGGAGGCCCTCATGGAGTCGCGGTCGTCTGGCTTGTTGCGAGGCTCTGCTGGGGTGGTGGGCCAGGACTAGAAACCACCATCCCTCCCGGGTGCCTCGTGAACAGCTGGTCGCAGGGAGAGTCAGTAGCAGCTCTGCCCCCATGTGTGCGAGTCTCTGGATCGGCATACCTGAGCCGGATTTAAGGAAGACTGCTGCTGGGTGGAACTCGATGAGCCGGGTGCTGATAGGCTGGTCTCCTGGGTGGAGGTCTGAAGAGAGAGAAGTCCGGATGTGGAAAATGGAGGCCCTCATGGAGTGGGGGGGTCGTCTGGCTTGATGTGAGGCTTTGCTTGGGTGGTGGGCCAGGACTAGTACCCATCATTCCTCCCGGGTGCGTCGTGAGCAGCTGGTCACAGGGAGAGTCAGTAGCAGCTCTGCCCATGTCTGCGCGTCTCTGGATCGGCATACCTGAGCGGATTTAAGAAACACTGCTGTAGGGTGGTACTTCGATGAGCAGGGCGCTGAAAGGCTGGTCTCCTGGGTGGAGATCTGACAAGAGTGAAGTCCGGATGTAGAAAATGGAGGCCCTAATGGAGTGGGGGGGTCGTCTGGCTTGTTGCGAGGCTCTGCTGGGGTGGTGGGCCAGGACTAGAAACCACCATCCCTCCCGGGTGCGTCGTGAGCAGCTGGTCACAGGGAGAGTCAGTAGCAGCTCTGCCCCATGTCTGCGAGTTCTGGGTCTGCATACCTGAGCCGGATATAAGAAAGACTGCTACAGGGTGGAACTTCGATGAGCCGGGCGCTGATGGCTGCTCTGCTGGGTGGAGGTCTGACGAGAGAGATGTCCGGATGTGGAAAATGGAGGCCCTCATGGAGTCGGGGTCGTCTGGCTTGTTGCGAGTCTCAGCTGGGGTGGTGGGCCAGGACTAGAAACCACATTTCTTCCGGGTGCCTCGTGAGCAGCTGGTCACACGGAGAGTCAGTAGCAGCTCTGCCCCATGTCTGCGAGTCTGTGGATCGTCATACCTGAGCCGGATTTAAGAAAGACTGTTGCAGGGTGGTACTCGATGAGCCGGGCGTAGATAGGCTGGTCTGCTGGGTGGAGGTCTGACGAGAGAGAAGTCCAGATGTGGAAAATGGAGGCCCTCATGGAGTGGGGGGGTCGTCTGGCTTGTTTTGAGGCTCTGCTGGGGTCGTGGGCCAAGACTAGAAATCACCATCCTCCCGGGTGCGTCGTGAGCAGCTTGTCACAGGGAGAGTCTTTAGCAGCTCTGCCCCATGTCTGCGAGTCTCTGGATCGGCAAACCTGAGCCGGATTTAAGAAAGACTGCTGCAGGGCCGGAACTAGATGAGCCGGGCACTGATAGGCTGGTCTACTGCTTGGAGATCTGACAAGAGAGAAGTCCCGATGTAGAAAATGGAGGCCCTAATGGAGTGGGGGGGTCGTCTGGCTTGTTGCGAGGCTCTGCTGGGGTGGTGGGCCAGGACTATAAACCACCATCCCTCCCGGGTGTGTCGTGAGCAGCTGGTCACAGGGACAGTCTTTAGCAGCTCTGCCCCATATCTGCGAGTCTCTGGATCTGCAAACCTGAGCCGGATTTAAGAAAGACTGCTGCAGGGTGGAACTTCGATGAGCCGGGCGCTGATAGGCTTCTCTGCTGGGTGGAGGTCTGACGAGAGAGATGTCGGATGTGGAAAATGGAGTCCCTCATGGAGTGGGGCGTCGTCTGGCTTGTTGCGAGGCTTTGCTGGGTGGCGGGCCAGGACTAGAAACCACCATCCCTCCCGGGTGGGTCGTGAGCAGCTGGTCACAGGGAGAGTCAGTAGCAGCTCTGCCCCATGTCTGCGAGTCTCTGGATCGGCATATCTGAGCCAGATTCAAGAAAGACTGCTGCAGGGTGGAACTCGATGAGCCGGGGGCTGATAGGCTGGTCTGCTGGGTGGAGGTCTGAAGAAAGAGAAGTCCGGATGTGGAAAATGGAGGCCCTCATGGAGTGGGGGTCGTCTGGCTTGTTGCGAGGCACTGCTGGGGTGGTGGGCCAGGACTAGAAATGACCATCCCTCCCGGGTGCCTATGAGCAGCTGGTCACAGGGAGAGTCAGTAGCAGCTCTGCCCCATGTCTGCGAGTCTCTGGATCGTCATACCTGAGCCGGATTTAAGAAAGACTGCTGCAGGGTGGTACTCGATGAGCCGGGCGCTGATAGGCTGGTCTGCTGGGTGGAGGTCTGACTTGAGAGAATTCCGGATGTGGAAAATGGAGGCCGTCATGGAGTGGGTGGTCGTCTGGCTTGTTGCGAGGCTCTGCTGGGGTGGTGGGACAGGACTAGAAACCACCATCCCTCCCGGGTGCGTCGTGAGCAGCTGGTCACAGAGAGAGTCAGTAGCAGCTCTGCCCCATGTCTGCGAGTCTCTGGATCGGCATACCTGAGCCGGATTTAAGAAAGACTGCTGCAGGGTGGAACTTCGATGAGCCGGGCGCTGATAGACTGGTCTGCTGGGTGGAGGTCTGACGAGAGAGAAGTCCTGATGTGGAAAATGGAGGCCGTCATGGAGTGGGGGGTCGTCTGGCTTGTTGTGAGGCTCTGCTAGGGTGGTGGGCCTGGACTAGAACCCATCATCCCTCCCGGGTGCCTCGTGAGCAGCTCATCACAGGGAGAGTCAGTCGCAGCTCTGCCCCATGTCTGCGGCGTCTCTGGATCGGCATACCTGAGCCGGATTTAAGAAACACTGCTGTAGGGTGGTACTCGATGAGCCGGGCACTGATAGGCTGGGTGTGCTGGGTGGAGGGCTGATGAAAGAGAAGTCCGGATGTGGAAAATGGAGGCCCTCATGGAGTGGGGGTCGTCTGGCTTGTTGCGAGGCACTGCTGGGGTGGTGGGCCAGGACTAGAAATGACCATCCCTCCCGGGTGCGTCGTGAGCAGCTGGTCACAGGGAGAGTCAGTAGCAGCTCTGCCCCATGTCTGCGGAGTCTCTGGATCGGCATACCTGAGCGGATTTAAGAAAGACTGCTGCAGGGGTGGAACTTCGATGAGCCGGGCGCTGATAGGCTGGTCTGCTCGGTGGAGGTCTGAGGAGAGAGAAGTCGGATGTGGAAAATGGAGGCCCTCATGGAGTGGGGGGGTCGTCTGGCTTCTTGTGAGGCTTTGCTGGTGTGGTGGGCCAGGACTAGAACCCATCATCCCTCCCGGGTGCCTCGTGAGCCTCTTGTCACAGGGAGAGTCAGTAGCAGCTCTGCCCCATGTCTGCGAGTCTCTGGATCGGCATACTTGAGCGGATTTAAGAAAGACTGCTGCAGTGTGGAACTTGATGAGCCGGGCGCTGATAGGCTGGTTTGCTGGGTAGAGGTCTGACGAGAGAGAAGTCCAGATGTGGAAAATGGAGGCCCTCATGGAGTCGCGGTCGTCTGGCTTGTTGCGAGGCTCTGCTCGGGTGGTGGGCCAGGACTAGAAACCACCATCCCTCCCGGGTGCCTCGTGAACAGCTGGTCGCAGGGAGAGTCAGTAGCAGCTCTGCCCCATGTGTGCGAGTCTCTGGATCGGCATACCTGACCGGATTTAAGGAAGACTGCTGCTGGGTGGAACTCGATGAGCCGGGTGCTGAGAGGCTGGTCTCCTGGGTGGAGGTCTGAAGAGAGAGAAGTCGGATGTGGAAAATGGAGGCCCTCATGGAGTGGGGGGTCGTCTGGCTTGATGTGAGGCTTTGCTTGGGTGGTGGGCCAGGACTAGTACCCATCATTCCTCCCGGGTGCCTCGTGAGCAGCTGGTCACAGGGAGAGTCAGTAGCAGCTCTGCCCCATGTCTGCGAGTCTCTGGATTGGCATACCTGAGCCGGATTTAAGAAAGACTGCTGCAGGGTGGAACTCGATGAGCCGGGCGCTGATAGGCTGGTCTGCTGGGTGGAGGTCTGAGGAGAGAGAAGTCGGATGTAGAAAATGGAGGCCCTCATGGAGTGGGGGTCGTCTGGCTTGTTGCGAGGCTCTGCTGGGGTGTTGGGCCAGGACTAGGACCCACCATCACTCCCCTGGTACCTCGTGAGCAGCTGGTCACAGGGAGGGTCAGTAGCAGCTCTTTCATTTAATTTAAATAAATTAAATCAAATTAAATTTAATTAAAACAAAATAGACAGCTTCACCAGGAAAACCTGTTTTCTGTCAGCTAGGAGACAGCATCACAAGGAGAACCTGTGTTCTGTCAGTCCTGCAGCATTACTAGGATAACTGTGTTCTGTCCTAGAAATAGCGTCCATCAGACTTTTGCACATTCTATGGTCTGCTTTCTGCCAACATAGAGCACTACTAAAGCCCATGATGGACAGCAGCGATGACGCTACTTCTTTTTTTGTTTTCTTTTTGCTTTTTTGGGCCATACCTAGCAATGCTCAGGGGTTTCTCCTGGCTCTGCACTCAGGAATTACTCCTGGCAGTGCTCTGGGGACCATATGGGATGCCAGGGATCGTACCCAGGCCAGCATGGGCCAGCGGCACGCATGGCAAATGCCCTACCCACTGGACTATCGCTCCGGCCCCTATGATGACCTTACTTCTGAGGAAAGTCCCATCATGTCCTCCTGGCTAAACACCCCCGTTCCCTCAGGGCTCCCAGGAGCAGTGGGCCTGGGTGGACCCCAGTGAGCATCACAATCTCAAAGCAGGTCCCAGAGCTCGGCGTGGGAGCCTCCCCCCACGGCTACAGCTGCAGGGGCAGGAGGAGAAAAGAGTAACAAGGAGAAACAAGTAACAGTGACAGGAGGTAACTTGAGACACAAGGTAATGGAAAGAAAAGAGTGAGAAAATGACCCTGAATTTCTAGTTGCATTTTCTGCCCTTTATTGAGGGTGTGTGGGGGCTCATTAATAAATGCTGGATTTAGAGGTGACTACAAGAGTATGCTACCCGCACTGCATAGCCTGGCAAGCTACCCGTGTCAGTATTTGATATGCCAGATACCGGTAACAATTATAGACCTCATTCCCATGACCTAATGGAATGGTTTGAGGCTCTTTATGTTCCTGGAGCAAGTGTGTGCCCTTGGGCTCAACTTACATGAGACAGGTCATATGTAGATGTTACTGGTGCCCGCTCGAGCAAATCGATGATGAACGGGAAGACAGTGATACAGTGATTTTCTGCCCTCCTGGAAGAGAAACCGGAATTCATGAGATCTAAAGATTATTGTGTGTGTGTGTGTGTGTGTTTGTGTCTGTGTGTCTGTGTGTCTGTGTGTGTGTGTGCACACCTGACATCCCCTTTTAGGACAAAACAGCTTGGAGAGGATTAATTCTAACCTGTTCCTGCAGCTGCGGCTGCTGCTGGTTTCTTGCACAGGAATCAGCCAGCAGGAAGACAGGCCCTGAGGGCCGAGGGAGACCCCAGACCACCCTGCTCCAGCCCTCTAGGACTCCCGCATGGCCCAGCCCCCACCCTGCTGGGCTTCACTCTGCTGCTACCTCTGCTCTCACCGCCCTGGGTGCACAGCAGAGACGGTAAGTGACCCCTTCTCCCGTGCTCGGGCCCCAGACTCCCTGCACCCCCATAGGCAGCATCAATGACCTCTTGGGCTTGCTGCAGTCATCAGGAAATTGGCAATTCCAGTCCCGAGGGCTCAGTCACTCCACAGAGGGGCACAGCACCCCATTCCACTTCTGCCCAGACATCCTGCTCTGTGGGTGCCCATTCACCAGCTTTCACCCTGCAGTGACCCCCTTACTGCGCCCCTCACCCCAGTGTCCCAGGGACCAGGGTGACGGCTCCAGAGTCAGCCTCAGCTCAAACAGGTTCAGGCACTGACCCCTAGAAAGGCACCTCAGCTGTGCCCAGAAATGCTGGAGAGTAGTGGGAGATGGATTTTCCACATCCGGACTTCCCTCTCGTCACAACTGTACCCAGCAGATCAGACTATCACAGCCCAGATCATCGACAGCCACCCTGCAGCAGTTTTTTTTTCCAATCCGGCCCAGGTATGCTGAACCAGAGACTCTTAGACATGGGCAGAGCTGCTACTTGCTCTCCCTGTGCCCAGCTGCTCGTGAGGTGCCCAGGAGGCATGGCGGGTTCTAGCCCAGGCCTGCCACCTCAGCTGAGCCTCACAACAAGCCAGACCACCCTCCTGTACTCCATGGGGCCCACCATTTTCCACATCTGGACTTCCCTGTCGTCACAACTGCACCCAGCAGACCAGACTATCACAGCCCAGATCATCGATAGCCACCCTGCAGCAATTTTTTTCAAATCCGGCCCAGGTATGCTGAACCAGAGACTCTCAGACACGGGGCAGAGCTGCTACTTGCTCTCCCTGTGCCCAGCTGCTCGTGAGGCGCCCAGGAGGCATGGCGGGTTCTAGCCCGGGCCTGCCACCTCAGCTGAGCCTCACAACAAAGCCAGACCGCTCTCCCTACTCATGGGGCCCGCCATTTTCCACATCTGGACTTCTCTCTCGTCACAACTCCACCCAGCAGACCAGACTGTCACAGCCCGGCTCGCGCAGCCGCTAGTGGCGCGCAGTTTATCAATAAATGCTTTATTTAGATGTTACTACAACAGTATGCCTCCCTCACAGCAAGCCTGGCAAGCTGCTGCGTGTAGTATTTGATATGCCAAATACCAGTAACATTTATATTAGGTCTTTCCTGTGACCTAATATAATTGTTTGAGGCTCTTTATGTTCCTGGAGCTGGCGGATGCCTTTGGGTTCTACTAGCATGAGACGGGACATATGGACATATTACTGGTGCCCGCTCTAGCAAATAGATGATTAACAGGAAGATAGTGATAGTGGGAGACAGACTGTCCATGGGTCAGAGGCCATAAGAGCATGTTCTCAGGAGCTGTTATTGGGACTCAGGGTCAAGGCTCGGCTCCAGGGTGTCTGAGCAGGTACTGGGAGCCAGTTGCTCTAAAACCCAGGGCACGCTGTGAGTTAGAGACACTCAGAGCATCTTCTGCATAGTCTGAAGGGTTCAGAGTCTTTGAGGGAAGTTACCACATGGGGTGTGTCCGGACACATCTGGCAGAGGGTTTGTGTTCTTTGTCAGAGTGCTGTGTTCTTTGACTAGATGCTAGTGAAAGGTTGGGCAGAACCACTGTGATGCCATCTTGAAGTATTGACTCCACAATTGTGCCTCAGGGTCATGAGTTTACAACTAGTAAGAAAACAAGCCAGACCCCAAGGGCATCGACATAAAATGCAGATAACACAAATGATTCAAGTAAATGTATTCAAGTAAACTCAAGGTCCCATATGGTCCCCTAGGCACTGCCAGGAGTAAATCGAGGAGTAATTCCTGAGTGCAGAACTAGGAGAAACCCCTGAGCATCACCAGGTGTGACCCAAAAAGCAGGGAAAAAAGAAGTTTGACCTTGTACTTGTTTCATAAAAACAAATGTAGACCAGAACACACTGACTACCGGCTGCCCAATTTATTTCTGTACTTTTGATGTGGGTAGGCCCTCATGGGTGGCTTATGTGAGGCGGAGAGGAGAGGAGAGAGGAGAGAGAGGAGAGAGAGAGAGAGAGAGAGAGAGAGAGAGAGAGAGAGAGAGAGAGAGAATCACTTTCTCCCCAGCCACCTCTGAAGCCCGGGACCCGCTGGGCAGGCGAAGGACTGATAATGTCTGTGATGAGCCCCTGCATGGCGTGGACCTGAGCCCCACCAGTTCCACGAGGTGGTCGTCAAGCCACACCTGATCTCTGCTTGATCTCTAGGCATAGGAGTTGATCCCCACCACTGGGGATTCCTTGGGGAGGCATGGACTCAGACTTAGCGAGGAACTGCTCTCTGCAGGAGAGGAAAGTCAGTCCTAGGTCTTACCCAGGGTTTTCATAGATTTCTTCTCTTCCTCACAGAAAAAGAATTTTCAGGAGTAGAGGAACAGTGAAATAAAACAGATTTTATTATGGAGGTTTTAGAAAAGGGAAGGAGGAGAGAAATTGAGAGGGAGAGAGAGAGAGAGAGAGAGAGAGAGAGAGAGAGAGAGAGAGAGAGAGAGAGAGAGAGGAGAAATAACTACAGTCAAGGTAAAATATCTGTGGTCAACTTTCATGGGGGTTCATGTCATATTGATTCCCTCTTTCCAACCCCTCAAGGTCCTGTCTCTGGTTGCAGTCTTTGATTTGCTCCAGGGTATTTTAACTTTATTAAAACACGTGACTATAAATTTCTCAGTACAGTTGTCACGAGCATTCACTGTTCAGAACAAGGTCCATGCAGCACACGGCTTGGGCAGCATATGCGCTGTCCTTTCATCAAGGAGGCTTTTATAGGGTTTTTTTTTTTTGCTTTTTTGGGGTCACACCCAGGAATGCTCAGGGGTTTCTCCTGGCTCCGCACTCAGGAATTACTCCTGGATGTGTTCGGGGGACCATATGGGATGTCAGGGATCGAACCCTGGTCGGCACAAGCCTGCCTGCCCGTGTTAAGCAAACGCCCTACCCACTGGACCCTTTTTATAGGGTTTTAAATCTTCTCAGCCTGGAATGTTTTGGTGTCTTCTGTGGGCTGGGCCACTGAGGGTCAATCAGATCAAGGGCTGGGCAGAGATGGGTAATCCAGTCTCCTCAGGGTTTGTTGTTGGGGAAGGTCTTATCAGGTCTTGATTTATGATTCCAAAAGGTTTGTCTGGACAGCCTTGGGGCTGGATTTATTCCCAGAAAGTTCATCACCATGCGCCTCCCCACACACACACCCCCTGCCTGCCTACGTCCAGTCCACCACTATCTGGGGCTATCAGCCTCCACCAGATCCTTCCCTTCTTGGACAGGCACAGTTAGAACATCTTTACATCCTAGTCCAGTCAAGAATGTCCTGCTCCGGTGGCCGGAGCAATAGCACAGTGGGTAAGAATTTGCCTTGCACGTGGCCAACCTGGCTCATCTCCTGTATCCCATATGGTCCCCTGAGCACTGCCAGGAGTGACCCAAAAGGAAAAAACAAAGTGCTGCTTCAGAGTCAGGCTTTATTATCTGGAGAAAATGCTTCTGCTGAATATTGCTGTCTGGCTGGCCACCATGAGGGACACCATAACCCTTCCGTGTCACCTCCAACCTCTGGAGTCTGAAACCCCAGGGGTGACTCAGATAATGTGGAAGCAGATGGGCCCTCTGGGGGCCCCAGCATCATGGCAGAATTCCACTGGGAGCGGGGCCCCAGCATCCCAGAGTCCAATCATGTGGAGTTTGCGGCTGCCCCATTGGGTGCAGGCCTGCTGGGCGCATCACTGACCATGCGCGAGCTGAGTCCTAAGGACGAGGCCAACTACACCTGCGAGGTCCAGCTTGGCGAGATCCACAGTCGGAACACCCACATCTGGCTCCAGATGTTCTGTGATCTGCCTCCCCGACTGCCATCTACACTGACCACACAGTGTCTACACCTGCTTGGTTCAGCATAGCCTGCACACACCGCCTCAGCTGCTCTCTGCCCCTGCTGTCCACTGTTACCTGCTGCTCCCCAACCCCCCAGACCCCAGTCCATTCCCACTCCCCTTTCCAGCAACTCCACCAGCACTGTTCAACCGCTGTCTACAATCTGCAAAAAATTCTTGCTGGACCATGGGAAAATTTACAAGGAATGTCATTAGCATTTTTAATTACTGCTTATTTTTAAGTTAAATAAACATAAATTTTATATTATAATAGAATTATACAAAATATGTTTATGAAATTATTTTGTTGAGATTCAGCTGTAGACCTACCTTTCCACATTCTCGGTCAAAGTTAGCCAGCATTGGTGCCCCTCGGCTAATGTTTGGTGTTATTAGAACGGTGTCATCAGCGAAGCGGGAGGTGGTGTAGTTGCCGACCATCTAACTTCACTCCCATTCTTTCCCATTCTAATTGTTGCATGATGTCCTCGAGGGTGGTGCTGAAGTATCACCCTGCTGAACCCCTTTTTGACATCAATGATCACTTCCTTGTAGAATGGTGAGATCCTGCTGGTGAATCCGTAACACAGCTCATGAAGGATCTTGATGTATTGGGTTTGAACGTCCTGTTTGGCTAGGGCTTTGATGACTGCTTCCATCTCCACAGAATCAAAGGCTTTCTTTAAATCAATGAATATGAGACAGAGCGGCACCTTGAATTCCCTACAAACTTCAATGAGCTTGGTTACTGTGTGGATATGGTCGATTGTGCTGAATCGACTTTTTTAGAAGCCAGCTTGCTTGCATGGTTGTCCTTCATCTAATGTTCTGCCAATCCTGTTCAGGATGACTCGAGTGAACAGCCTGTAGTTGGCGCTACAACAGGCAGATGGGGCGATAGTTGTCAATGTCGGGATGTCTCCCTTCTTGAACAGTAGAACTGTCCGCTGTTTTTCCATTGGGAGGGCACCTTGCATTTAGACACGTAGTATGTGAAGAGCCGAGCCAGTGTATTGATGGAGTACTGATGAAAAATGAACTAGTTCCAGAGGCCCCTTTCACTCTCAATGGAACATACATCTCTGAATGCAGCAGTTATGTGTACCTAGGTCAAGAACTCAACATGGGGCCGGAGCGATGGCCCAGCGGGTAGGGCGTTTGCCTTGCACGAGGCCGGCCCTTGCTGGCCAGGGTTAGATCCCCAGCATCCCATATGGTCCCCTGAGCACTGCCAGGAGTAATTCCTGAGTGCAGAGCCAGGAGAAACCCCTGAGCATTGCCGGGTGTGACCCATAAAGAAAAAAAAAAAAAGAACTCAAAATGATGAACGACCTAAAACCTGAGCTGCACAGGAGGAAGAGAGCAGCAGGGAACGCCTTCAAGAACATTAAAGAAATAGCTAAAAGGACAAAGAAACTTCCACTCTGGGCACATCTCTTGGACTCCACCATTCTCCCTGCATTAACATATGCCTCAGAGACCTGGGCCCTACGGAAGCTAGGATGAGAATGCTATTCGGGTCTCCCAAAGAGGAATCGAAAGAGCTATGCTTGGAATATCACGCCTCACTCAAGTGAGAGAAGGAATCCAGAGTTCCGACCTCCATTGAAGATCCAGAGTCAGGGACGCTGTCTCGTTTGCCAAGGCATCGAAAATCAGATGGGCTGGACATATAATGCGATTTGGAGATGACCGCTAGACTATAGCCATTACAGACTGGATCCCAGGGAACGTCAAAAGATCACGTGGCCGCCCACTTACAAGATGGTCAGACTTCTTCATCAGGACCCTGAATAAACGGTTTGAGGTTCTTTGTATTCCTGAAGCAAGCAGACTCCAATCGGCTACACTGGCAAGTGATAGGGTCAAATGGAAATGTTACTAGCGCCGCTTGAGCAAATCTATGAATAACGGGAAGTGATCAAGTTTATGAAATATATTTTTATTTCTGCTTTAGTGCTTGGTTAAATGTTTCTCCCTTTTTATTTTTGCCACACCCAGCAGTGCTGAGATCTTACTCTTGTTTTAAACTTGGCTTTATGGGTCACACCCAACTATGCTTAGGGGTTCCTCCTGGCTCTGACTCAGGAATTACTCCTGGAGGTGCTGGAGATCTGGAGTATCTGAATATACAAAAGGGTTAAAACTACCGGTCTACACAACTCCCTGTACCACACAGCACTATCCACAGTCTACAGCAGCGGTCAGGCCCTAACACCATCTGCGTGGGGCTCCCCGCAGCCTTACTCCACTAGTGCCCCCATTCAGGGCCCCAGTAAGCAGATGTGGGTTAGAGCAGGCCCCCTGTCTTAAGCGTCCTCACGTGTGCACATCCTGCAAGTGTACACACACACACACACACACACACACACACACACACACACACACACACACACACCGCAGGGGTCTCCTGTACCCCAGATCTGCTGCTCAGGGGTGCCCGTGTCCCCACACGCTCCGGGCACTGCCCACGGAGCAGCAGAGAGGGCTGCATCCTCCCCAGCCCAGTTGGGAATAAAGACAGTGAAGGCGTCAGAGCGTGAATCGTCCTTACTGCTCCGGTGCCTCATGGCATCAGCCACAGAACCTCCCGCTCTTGTCTGCGCTCAGTCGCTCATTCTGCTTCTCTGTGTTACAGGAGCCATATCTTTGTGTTCTTTTGTCAAAGCTCCATGGACACAGTGGCAGGAGGCAAGCTGTGTGGACATGAGGCTCCAGACTCCTGTCTACACTATCCCTGCCCAGTGCTGTATACACCCGCTCACTGCCTGTCACTGTCCCACTCCCCTGACATGCTCTGTTTCCTAGTTACCCCGTCCCCCAATCAGCCGGCCCCTGGGCTGTGATCCACCTTTTCTACTGTGACTCCCCCAAACCATCTACACTGGGCCCATTGGGAGCATCTGCTCAGCACTGCTGGACACCGTCTACACTGCTGGACACCGTCTACACTGCATACTCCACACGTCTGCTCACTGGCTACACTGATTCTCTCAGGCACTGTCTGCACTGGACCCTGGGGTGTTGTCACTGGTGTGAGAGAGGCAGAGGGCTCCATGACTGGCTCACCTGCCCCCACCCAGAACACCACTCTGGGTCAGAGGCTCCCATCGCCATGTGACATTCCAGAATCTCCCATCTCCATTTGACATTCCCAGAATCTCCAGTCTCCATGTGACATTCCCAGAATCTCCAGTCTCCATGTGACATTCCTAGAATCTCCCGTCTCCATGTGACATTCCCAGAATCTCCGTCTCCATGGGACATTCCTAGAATCTCCCGTCTCCATGTGACATTCCTAGAAACTCCCATCTCCATGTGACATTCCCAGAATCTCCCATAGCCATGTGACATTCCCAGAATCTCCGTCTCCATGTGACATTCCCAGAATCTCCGTCTCCATGGGACATTCCTAGAATCTCCCGTCTCCATGTGACATTCCTGCTCAGTTGGGGGAGGGATGAGCGGCAGAAGGCAGGACACTCTGGTCTGCCCTGCAGGACTTGTCAGAGCATTGGATGAACTTGTGTGTGCAGAGGGTCCCAGCCTTTCCCACTGGCCACAGCGCCCCTCACGTGCTGCCCAGGAACTGGAGGGAATTGCCCTGACCCCTCTGTGCCCTGCTGCCTCCCATCTCAGGCTCCCCTTCCCTCAAGGACCCACATCCCTCCTCCTGGCCTTCCGTCTCTGCTGTACCTATGGAACCTGAACCATACCTGACTGTGATCCTCCTGGAGCTCCCTGTCCCTGAGCCCATCCCTGTCCCCTCCCGAGAAGCCTCCCCCCAGGTCTCCATCTCTCTCTATGAGGACACCGGGCAGCAGGGCCAGAGGGAGACCAGCCTGACCTGTGACGCTCGCAGCAACCTGAGCCCAACTGGAGCACATGAGTCCTGGGGCTGCTCCGGGTCTGAGGGAGGAGGCTGGGGATGGACTCCTGGGTCTGAGGGAGGAGGCTGGGGATGGACTCCTGGGTCTGAGGGAGGAGACTGGGGATGGACTCCTGGGTCTGAGGAGGGAGGAGACTGGGGATGGACTCCTGGGTCTGAGGAGGGAGGCTGGGGATTGACTCCTGAGTCTGATAAAGGAGGCTGGGGATGAACTCCTTGGTCTAAGGGAGAAGGCTGGGGATGGACTCCTGGGTCTGACGGGGGAGACTGGGGATGGACTCCTGGGTCTGAGGGGGAGGCTGGGGATGGACTCCTGTATCTGAGGGGGTGACTGGGGATGGACTTCTGGGTCTGAGTGGGGAGGCTGAGGATGGACTCCTGAGTCTGAGGAGGAGGGACGAGAGATGTATTCTGGGCTCAGGTTCTTCGGGTGGGAGGGGAGGTTGCTTTTTGTATCATACCTGGCACTGCTCAGGGCTTCCTCCTGGCTCTGCCCTCGGGGTACACTTCTTTTTTTTTGTCACACCCGGCCATGCTCAGGGGTTACTCCTGGCTCTGCACTCAAGAATTACTCCTGGCGGTGCTTGGGGGACCATATGGGATGCCGGGGATAGAACCGGGGTCATTTGCGTGCAAGGCAAAATCCCTACCCGCTGGACTATCGCTCCGCTCATGGGTCCAAATGAGGTGCTGTGGACCAAACCAGGCTCAGTGCATGCAGGGTAAGTGCCCACCCATGTACTAGCTCTCTGACCGTAGAGTCCTGGTCTGAGGGAGGAGGCTGGGGCATGGGCTGCTGGTCTGAGAAGAGGGGGTGACAGACGGATCAGAGGGGTCTCATTGGCCCCTGTTAAAGTGTCACCATGGGGACAGGGGAATCCGCCTCCGTGGGGACAGCACCCACACGTGTGAGACCCGGGCTCAGCCCAGCACCACATCACAGAGATGTTTCAGGGCAATGAAGGTGTCTGGGGGGTCCAGCCCTGGTGGGGGCTGCTCTGGGCCCTGTCCTTACCCCACCGCCCCTTCCCACATTCCCCAAGCAGCGCTGGGCCATGCAGGGTCACAGATCACTTGTGCCTCCAACTGATTTGCGTAATGCTCCAGATAAACGTATCAGGAGCTCAGAGGCCAGAGCCAAGAAGGCAGGAGCAGATCTCAGGGTCTGAGGCATTGGGCGGCTCTAGGGGACCTCACCTAGGGACGGGGCTTCCTGAGGGAGGATCTCCAGGGGAGGCTGAGCAGGGAGGACCGGGCTCTGTTCCACCAGCTCCTCAGCCACCAGGCGTGCAGTTGTTGGTGGTGGGGGCCCGGGCCAGGCACAGGGTAAGGGGTGGAGCCGCACAAATCTGAGAACGGGAAGGTTCTGGATGGATTCTTGTGGTGGCCTCAGGGATGCTGAGCAGTTATGAGGGTCAGAGGGACAGTAGGGGGTGCCCAGGTACCCCTCAACTGGGGTCATACATGGGGGTGCTGGGGTCCCTCAGTCCCTGTCGCTCTGGGCTCCAGCAGAGGCCACGTCTCTCCTGGCCAGAGCTGACAGAGCAACGGCCGCGGGTTCCAGGTTCTGTCAGCTCTGGCCAGTCCCCAGGGGCACTGAGAGCTGAATGACCTCCTCCCCAGCCGTCCTCTGTCCCCTGGAAGGATGGACTCCCTGACCACTCTGAGGGTTAGGAAGGGCAGCAGGTAAGGCCAACTGAGTCTCCCTCTGAAGGGGCAGAGGAGGAAATGCTTGGAGACGGGGAGTATTGATGGAGGCAGACAGACAGGCTCCCCCCCACCCCCATGGCCGTGAGCTTTCACCTAAGACTGTCCAGAGTCACCTTTTGGAACCAAGGACCAAGACTTGATGAGACCCATTAGTCACAGTAGACCCTGAGGAAGCTGGAACCACCTTCCGCCCAGCCCTTAAGCCCTCACCAACCTTCCATGGCCCAGCAGAAGATTCCAGAGCATTCCAGCCCTAGAGGATAAAACCCCTTTGGAAATCAGTTGGGTCTCTCTGCCTTTGGAGCAACCCGTGTACTCCCTTGAGCACGTGACTCTCACTTTCCCTCCTTCCCTGTGCTAAAACCTCCATAATAAACTGTTTTACTTCATTGCCCGTCTACTCCTGAAAAGTCTCTTTCTGTGAGGAAGACAAGAACCCGGAGGCAGCCCTGGGTAAGGCCTAGGACTGATTTTCCTTTCCTTCACTTGATCACTTGATCACTTGAATCTCGTTATTCATCGATTTGCCCGAGCAGGCGCCAGTAACATTTCCATTGGACCCTATCACGTGCCAATGTAGCCCAATGGCATCTGGTTGATTCAGGAATATGAAGAGCCTCAAACCGTTCCTTCAGGGTCTTGACAAGGAAGTCTGACCATCTTGTAGGTGGGCGGCCACGTGATCTTTTGACATCCCATGGGATCCAGTCGGTAATGGCTCTAGTCCAGCGGTTGTCTCCAAATCGCATTACATATCCAGCCCATCTGATTTTCGATGCCTTGGCAAACGAGACAGTGTCCCTGATTCTGGAATAGCGACGGAGGTCAGAACTCCAGATTCCTCTCTCACTTGAGTGAGGTGTGATATTCCGAGCATAGCTCTTTCGATTCCTCTTTGGGAGACCCGAATAGCATTCTCATCCTGCTTTCGTAGGGCCCAGGTCTCTGAGCTGTATGTTAATGCAGGGAGAACGTGGAGTCAAAGTGATGTGCCCGGAGCCGGAGGTTCTTTGTCCTTTTAGCTATTTCTTCGATGCCTTTGAAGGCATTCCATGCCGCTCTCTTCCTCCTGCGCAGCTCAGGTTTTAGGTCATTCATCATGTTGACTTCTCGACCTAGGTACACATAACTGCTGCATTCAGAGATGTCTGATCCATTGAGAGTGAATGGGGACTCTGGAACTAGTTCATTCTTCATAAACATGGTTTTCTTTAGATTCAGGACTTTCCTTTCCTGCAAAGAGCAATTCCTCGCTCCAATCTGAGTTTGTGGCTCCCGAGAAACTTCGGGTGGTGGGGATCAACTCTGGTGCCTAGGGATCAAGCGGACATCAGGTGTGGCTTGACGGTCACCTCGTGGGGCTGGTAGGACTTGGGCCCACGCCATGCAGGGGCTCATCACAGACTTTATCAGTCCTAAGCCTGGGCAGCAAGTCCGGGCAGGTGGCTGGGGAGAAAGCAACTATCTCTCTCCCCTTCCTGCCTCACATAAGCCAGCCGTGGGGCCCACCTGCATCAGGACAAGGCCATGCTGGGGCTAACACTGAACGTCCTGCCAGAGTCACCCAATATGTTAACGCAAACTTTTTGTAGTCAATAGCTAATGTCCCATCTGGGTCGACAAATATATTAACATGAAAGTGGATTTTCCAGTGCTAGAGGATTCTGTTTTGGGGACCATATGGGATGCCGGGGATCGAACCTGGGTCTGCCGCGTGCAAGGCAAGCGTCCTACCTGCTGTGCTATCGCTCTGGCCCCTCTAAAGGACTCTTAAGAACTGCATGAAAGATTCACATCCAAAATGTGAAAGCCAGATGAAGGAAAGTTAGTTTATTGTACAGATGGTTCCAGGTCCCTCCCCACATGTCCAGGTCTCTCTATTACCCGTGAACAATGTTCTGGTCCTGTTTTCAACACTGCCCGGTCCGGTGTACAACTTCCCTGTCCTGTTCCACATAGTCTGCAGCCCCGTCATGAATGACAGCCAGGTCCTGTTCCTGTTCCTTAACAGCTCGCTCTATCCCGTGCACGCGCGTTCCCAGCGTCCTGGGCGCTGCCTGAACCCTCCAAGCTCAGTCTGAACCTGCATTGCCCTTGCCAGACCTCAAATCGCCTACCTATATGGGCCCCTTATCTGGGCACACTGCCCACCCTGATCCAGAGAGGGAAAGAGTGGGAGAGCCGGCAAGAGCGGAGAGCAGAAAGCGGAGAGCCGGCCTGAGCTGGCAGGAGCAGAGAGGCAGAAATGTAGAGTCAGAGAGCCTGAGGGAGGAGAGCTGCAAGGAGCAGTGGCAAGAGGAGAGCGGAGGAGAGCGGGAGGAGAGCGGAGGAGAGCGGAGGAGAGCAAGCAGGTGCTCTGTGCAGTATCAGTTTCTACAGAGCTCAGTGGTAAAGCTAAGAAACTTCATGTGTGGGGCCCCACATTCAATCCCCCCAAATCATACACACACACACACACACACACACACACACACACACACACACACACACACACAAACCCTAAACAGCAAAAAGGAATCTAATGCAGGAGGTCTTGTCAGCGGGTTGAATCTACCCCAAGTGTGTGGGAGTCAGAGGTTAGGGAAGACAGAGAAGAGAACAGTGTACTAATAATCGTTGGAAATGATAATACCAGTCTAGAACTGAGCATTGAATGTAGGCAAAGGGATATACATGGTAACCTCTAACTATATGTATTGCAAGCCGCAACGTAAGAGTAGGGGGAGAGAGAGATACAGAGAAAGAGAGAGACGCAGAGACAGAGAGACAGAAAGAGACAAGAGACAGGGGGCGGAGCGATAGCACAGTGGGTAGGGCATTTGCCTTGCAAGCGGCCGACTAGGGTTCGATCCCCAGCATCCCATATGGTCCTCCGAGCACCGCCAGGAGTAATTCCTGAGTGCAGAGCCAGGAGTAACCCCTGAGCATCGCGGGTGTGACCCAAAAAGCGTGCGCATGAGAGAAAGAGAGAGAGAGAGAGAGAGAGAGAGAGAGAGAGAGAGAGAAAAGAAGAAGAAGCAAAGTGTCTGCCATAGAGGCAGACTATAGCGGAGGAGGGAGGGAGTTGGGAGATTGGTGGTGGGAAATGGGCACTGGTGGAGGGATGGGTGCTGGAACACTGTATGACTGAAACCCAAACATGAACATCTTTGTAATTGTCTTATCTCACAGTGGTATAATTTTAAAAAATGGGGGGGGGTGGAAGGAATCTAATGAAATCAATGATGAGTTTTTGATAATAATCCCCTCAGATTTTTTTGGATAAAAATCCCCTTCTTTAATAATAATCCCTCGATTTTAGAACCAGGGGCCCTGCCGGAAGAGCCCCACCCGCACACTTGCCCCTCACTGTGGCTTCCGCGGCTTCCTGACACACCTGCTCTGACCCAGGTAGAGACAAAGGCTTGTCTCCTGCTGCCTCTCACCTCATGAGGTAAGTGAGGGTGCCGGATGCCGGAGGGGTGGCGAGTGTGCATGAAGGACAGCCCGATTGGGGGTCTCAAAGCTTGGGGCTGCACCCAAAGTCCAGGTGGGAGCTGAGCCGCCAGCACCGGGCACCCCAGCCAGGAGATGCCCTGTGGGGAACTCACAGGCCTGGCTACAGGCTCGGCTAATGGGGGCTGTGAATGCGGGTTTCCAGGCTCTGCTAAACCTGTGCTTTCATGTGGCGAAAACTCCTGGCCTGGGGAGAGCAAACAGACCTGAGCTCTGGCCCTCCGCGGCCACAGTTGGTGGTTTGCTGGAAAGGACCTTTGCAGGTGCACTTTGGGTTTTTTTTTAGTTTGTTTTGCCTTTTTGGATCACACCCAACGATTCTCAGGGCTTACTCCTGGCTCTGCACTCAGGGACCATACATGGGATGCCTGGGATAGAAGCCAGCTGGCCGTGTGCAAGACGAACGCCCTACCCCCTATGCTATCGCTCAGGCCCCTCTGCAGGTCAACAATGAATCTTCCTCTTCTGTGTTCCAGGAACCCCCTGAGGGCTGGCTGGGCAGGGAGAAGATTCTGAGGGTGTTTGGTTCTTGGACTTTAACCTTCTCATACCTTACTCAAAGTCTCTGGGTCGGCCTCTCTGTCCCTTGGCGCCCTCTGGCGGTAGATCCTGGGAAGCGCTGGCTTCACTCACAACAGCACCGGAGACAGCTCGTGGGAAATGTGATTAAATTTTACACAATTTTGTGTAACTCCAGAAACCTATAATAAAGTACAACAGTTGGGGGACTATAACATATTTCCTTAATCAATGAAATGCTCATAATATACAGTGTTTGCAACAAGAAATATTTGATACTTTCCTAAAGGTTCGGGAACGGGCTCACGGAGTCCAGGAGGGGAATCAAGGGAAACAGCTTTCCTGAGGGGCTCCTGGAGAGGGTCAGGGTCTCTGAAGAGGCCGGTGAAGCCATGCCAATGTGCGATTTTTTGGGGGGTCACACCCGGCAATGCTCAGGGGTTTCTCCTGGCTCTGCACTCAGGAATTACTCCTGGCAGTGCTGGGGGACCATATGGGATGCCGGGGATCGAACCCGGGCCGGCATGGGCCGGCTGCATGCAAGGCAAATGCCCTACCGCTGGGCTATCGCCCGGTCCCAATGTGCGTTTTGGGTTGGATTTATATTGATTAAAGGAGGGGTGTGTGTGTGTGTGTGTGTGTGTGTGTGTGTGTGTGTGTGTGTGTGTGTGTGTGTGTGAGAGAGAGAGTGTGTGTGTAAGCGTGTGTGTGAGTGTGTGTGTATGTGTGAGAGTGTGTGTGAGAGAGAGTGTGAGTGTGTGTAAGCGTGTGTGTGAGTGCATGTGTGTATGTGAGTGTGTGTGTGTGTGTGTAAGAGAGAGAGAGAGTGGGAGAGGTGGAATGTGTGGTTAGGTCGTTTCCAGGCTGGCTCCAGGCCTGCTGCTGTCCCAGAGGGGCTCCAGGAATTCCAGGGCTTCGACAAGGAATCCTGCGAAGTGTCACGCCCTGCGGATCTCGCCACGGCCTCAGGTGCCTCTACCTGCGCCCTGGACACCCACTTTCTCTCATAAGCAGAGTGCTCTCCATCATGGCTGGAGCTACACCAGGCCTCAGTCCATTAAAACATCTCGCATCCATCAGGGCAATTCTCGCAGCTCTTCTTTGAGGTTTAACCATTGTCTTCTCCGTTAGGTGCAGCCGGGAGAAGCCACCACAGAGCCCGCACCGACAGGATGGAGACGTCCATGGAGATGTCCACTACCATGAAGCTACTAAGGCAAGCAGGGAACAGGGAAGGCCCCATGGCAATGGGGTTCCTGAGAAGTGACAAAACCCGACAGCCCCAAGGGTGCTAAAGGCCCACGCAGTGAGCACAGGAACTGAGGCCAGAAGAGAACTTTACCTGGTGCCAGAACAGACGCAGAGAAGGCTGGACCCTCCCTGAGAGAAGCTCCAGCAGGAGCAAAGCCCAGGAAAGGAAAACCAAAGAACACCATCCGCTGTTCCCAGCAATATGGCATTACCTTAGCAGCTGACTTACCCAGGTGGAAGCCCCGTGCAGGGCAGCTTGGGAGAAGCCTTATAAAGCCAACCTGAACAAAGGCGGCGAAGTTCACATGCTGCCCGAGTGTGTGGCACATATTGTGAGCACAAATTGTGCCCAAGCACGTGTGTCTAAGGTCTCAGGGGGTTGCCTAGCCAGACCCACCGTCTGATCAGCCTCCTGTTCTCTGCCATGGATCGTCTCCATGCAAACACCTGTTACGACAAAACAGAACATTGCTCTCAAACCTCATCCCCTTGGGGCCGGAGCGATAGCACAATGGGGAGGGCTTTTGCCTTGCACACAGCTGACCCGGATTCGATCCCAGCATCTCATACAGTCCCTGAGCACTGCCAGGAGTAATTCCTGAGCGAAGAGCCAGGAGTAACCCCTGAGCATCTCTGGGTGTGACCCACAAAGCAAAACAAACAAACAAAAACCTCATCCCCCAGGACCCCCAGTTGCTATGGGAGACTTTGCTACTTTCTGTTTCCCTAGGAAGGAGGAAGTTTGAAAATAAATTGAGGCAACCCAAAGAGAACATGGGTGAGCCGTATGGATCCCTTTTACATGCTCCTTATTGCTTTGCTACTTCCTACAACCTAAATGAACATTTGCTGGACGATTCTGAGCGCCCAATAGAATCTGGGGAAGCAAGAATTGGGAAGCTGGGCCTGTGCCGGCGTGTCCGCCCCGAGCCCTTATCGCCCAGGTAAGTCCCAGCACCCTGAGCACGGCCCCCTTCTCCACGCACACACATTCATGACTCTCCTTGGGGGAGAAACAACCACTTTCCAGTGAATCCCCTCCAAAGACAGCACAGCCGAGAGCGCCGGCAGGGGAGGATGTTCTAGGCCTTTAGGTAGGGGTTCTCTCAGGCACAGAAGCGGCTCTGCAGAAGGGCAGCAGCAATGTCCACTGCTCCCGGGAAGCCCCTCATGTCCTCCTGCAATGCTCCCCAGTCCCCAGGGGAGTGGGCCTGGGTGGACCCCAGTGAGCACCACAGAGAGTCCGGGCGGCGCCCCCCCCCCCCCCCCAGCTACAGCTGCAGGAAGGAGGAAAATAGTAACAAGGAGAAAAGTAACATTGACAAAAGTTACTCAACAGAAACAAAAAGGACTGAATTTCCTGCCAGCCCAGAAGGGGAACCCAAGCCTCACAAGATCTAATGCTCCTGCCTGGCCAGACGGAGCCCCACTTCCTGCCTGGACCTCACAGTTGCCTTTCACTGGCCTCTGGCTTCCACCCTGACCCCCACAGCCTGATCCCGAGAGCACCAGCTGGACTCTCGCATGGTGTAGACTGATTCACTTCTGCTCTTTGCCATTTGCTTTAACTGTTCTGGGCACACGAGGCAGTGCTGAGTGCTCAGTGCTTAAGGTCAGTGCTGGGGGTCAGAGCTAGGTGCTCATGACCATGAGGTGCCAGAGACTGAATTCAGGCCTCCTGCACCCAAAGCTTGTTTGTTGTCGGCTCTTTGCACTATCGCTCCCACCTTCCCTTATTTACCTTTGGGTTTCTCGGTAGATCTGCCTGTCTGCCTGCTGCCTGCCTGTCTGTCCGTCTGTCTGTCTGCCTGCCTGCCTGTCCGTCTGTCTGTCTGTCCATCTGTCAGTCTGTCTGTCTGTCTGTCTGTCTTTCTATCTGTCTGTCTCTTTCTGCCTGTCTGTCTGTCTGAGTGTCTGTCCCCCCCCCCCCCCCCCATGGGAGATCGTCCCCACCCTGGGGTTGGCGCGAGCTCGGGTCTTCATCACCGCCCTCAGGCGTCGTCGTGGCTGGAAGGACTCACAGAACTCGGATGAGCCTGGGCAGTTTCTCTCCCTGAATGTGAGGGATGGGAGGTGTGGGGAGGGGGTCTGCATGGGGAAAGCACAGGGGGGGTCCTGCCCATCTCCTTATCCTGGAGCCCTGCAGGACAGCACCAAATAGGACAAGGCCACTCCAAGTCAGCAGAGACAGCAAGTAGTTAAAAATAAAAATCTAAAAAAAAAAAAATCTAGGAACCTGATGAAATTCTTTGGACACAGAGGAAAGATCCCATCTAACCAATTTTACACACAGTAACTGTCACACATTGCTCACATGTTGCCAAAGAAAGATTTGTAACCGTTCAAGGCTTCTGCACTGCGCTTACCGTTAGGAGAAGGTTGAATCATGCCGCCCAGCAGGATGTGGTGGGGAACCTGCCCGGACTCAGGTTCCGGCTGTGGTGTCTGGGCCCTGTGCTCTAGGCTGGGCAGCCCCTGCAGGCTAATTAAGGCTCTTCAGTTCAGCAAACAAGTGTGTTTGGGGCTTCTTGGGTAATCTCTTATTCAGAAGCAGAAAGGGACTGAGAAGTGAGCACTCCCGAGGTGCTCCCCCAGATCAGGCTGTTCTGAGGGTTCCCATCTCACACTTAGTCTCCCAGCTGCTCCCTGAGCCAAACGCTCCTGTCAGCCCCGTTTCATAGAGGGGGAACTGAGGCACAGAGTTCTTTGTTCCAGCAACACAGTGAGTAAGTGCGGAAGCGGGGTATGAGCTTAGATCATCTGCAGAGTCCTGACTCCCATCTCCCAGAGGCCTAGAAAAATCTTCACTGAGTAGCAAAACTCAACATCACAAGCTATTAAAAATGGAGAGGCCAGGGGGCGGAGCGATAATCCAGCGGGTAGGGTGTTTGCCTTGCACGGCCAGCCCATGCTGGCCCCCCGTTTGATCCCCAGCATCCCATATGGTCCCCGGCGCCGCCAGGAGTGATTCCTGAGTGTAGAGCCAGGAGTAACCCCCTGAGTGTTGCCGGGTTGACCCAAAAAAGCAAAACAAACAAACAAACAAATAAATAAATGAATGAATAAATAAATAAATAAATAAATAAAATAAAAATGGAGAGACCGGAGGGAGAGGTACAGGATCCCGGGACAGTAAATGGTCCCTGAGTCAGGCCAGGAGTGATCCCTGAACACAGAGCCGGGAATAATCCCTGGGGTGACTGAGTCTCACTCCCACCTCCTTGTGCAAACATACGCACACACACTCACACACATAGAGAGAACAGAAAAACTAAATAGACTTTTTTTGAACCATGTGGTGCCAGTGTTAGTACCAAGGCTTAGTTCCTGTGAAAGCTACACCCTGCCCTTTCACTGAAAGGGTTGGCCATCCGATGGGGTGACTGACTGGGAGCCTCGGGCGCTGCACCTATCAAAGAAAACTCTGAGAGACGGGACCTATGCAAAAGCAAGGGTTTTATTATTCCGAGCATGCTCTGGCTCAGAGCATGACCACAAACAGTCAGCGGCTGAGAGCCACAAGCCCTTTCAGGGGGATCTTTTAAGAGATAATTCCCCGCCGCTACAGAGAAGCCCGCACATAACCATCCAATAGATTTAAAACATTACATCAAGGTCTGCGCACAGACAGCCAATCCCTTTGCAACAAGTTACCATCACCTACCAATTGGGGTCACACTCAATACTTTTTTCTATATTTGGTGCGTACATGCAGGAATGCATTCAGGCCAGATAGCAGGTTCTGGGTGGGGGGTCTCCTAACCTCTAACAGGAATTTGTTCTGGGCCTTTTGTAGATAGCAGGATGAAAAGGTCACTTAGGCCCTAATTTGGTAACTTTCCATGAGTAGGCCTGCTCTGGTTGGGGAGGGGGGCTTGCTGCGGGGGTTGCTGCCTTCTTTCACTTGTCTTCTTTCATCACCAGCTATTTTTAAAGAACTTGGGGAGTCCAGGGGGTTCAGTACAGGCCTTGAATGCAGCCGGCGCAGGTTTGATCCCACAACACCACATGTGGTTCCCTGAGTCCTGCCAGGAGTGATCCCTGAGCACTTGGCTGTGGCCAAAAATAAGAAAAAGAAAAAAAAAAGAGGAAGAAGTTAGATTCCAGCAGCGCACTCCATCCAAATGAACCAATCCAATTAAATCCGACACTTCTGCCCACCCCCAAGCAGGAGCCCCACCTCGTGCCTGGACCTCACAGTTGCCTTACCTGGACCTCCGGCTTCCACCCTGACCCCCACAGCCCGATCCCCAAGTAACACCCAGTAGGACCCGAACACAAGCCCCGGTGCTCCCCACGATGCAGACACAGTCCCTCATTTCTCCCTTTACAGCTCGGCTGGTTTGTCTCATCATACACAGGACAGTGCTGAGTGCTCAGTGCTGGGTCAGTGCTTGGGGCTCAGTCTGAGGCATGCTCAAGGGATCGTGCAGAGCTTGAGAGTGAATTCAGGAGTTTTGCACAAAAAACTTGTTCTTGGGCCTTTGCACTATTTATTGCTCCTGCCTTCCCTGCTTTACCTTTGAGTCTCTCTGTAGGTCTGTCTGTCTGTCTCCTGCTCTGCTGCTCCCTGACCACCAGCACCTCCAGACACGATGGTATTCTGTGGATTCCTTGGGAATGTTCTGGATCCCTCCCCAGAGTCAACCCACAGACCTGAGTGTCCTGTTGTTTCTGCCGTGCCCGAACCCCCCAATACACCTGGAGCAGCAGGAATGCCCTCCCTGAACCCCCCAATACACCTGGAGCAGCAGGAATGCCCTCCCTGAACCCCCCAATACACCTGGAGCAGCAGGAATGCCCTCCCTGAACCCCCAATACACCTGGAGCAGCAGGATGCCCTCCCTGAACCCCCAATACACCTGGAGCAGCAGGAATGCCCTCCCCACAACACATGGACGTGTCAGCCTCACAGGAACAATGACCAATTGTCCCAGTCCATGACCAGCAGGGGGCTTAGCAGGTCAGGGCTCAGTCCCATGGGTGGGATTTTCAGGGGAACTGAGGCCCTGAGCAGGGAAGCAAGTTTTCCGCAGCAGCCTGGCACTAGAGCCAGGGTAAGCCCCACTGCAGGCCCGGTTTAGCCCAGTCACACCCATAGGAACACCTGGTTTGTCCTGTGTACCTCAGTTTCCTTCTCAGCAGTGGGGGGTGGCAGGCTGGGAGTGGCAGGTACTGGTTCAGAGCCCCACTGTGGGCGGGTCTCCCAGTTCAGTCACCACCTGGACCCGCCCCGGCTCTGGTACCGGTCTGCAGCATGTGTTGGAATTGATAGAGAAAAGCCACAGAGCAAACACGCCTGTGGCGCTGCCCTGCTCCCCAGGACCCCTGGCATGGCCCCAGCCCCTGCCCGGCTGCTGCTGTACCCGCTGTTCTGGCTGCCTTTGCTGCTGCTGTTCTGGGGTCCCGTGGACACTGGTGAGTGACCCCACACCATTGGCCTCTCCTGCACTCAGCCCCCCAACTCCCCAGGCCTAGAGCCACCCTCCTTCCTGGCCCCTAGTCCAGCCATCCAGGAAGCAGGGGCAATGGCCCCAGGGTACAGCTCTTGGTCACAAGGAAGGGGTAGCCCAGCTCCCCAGTGTGTCCCCAGGGGAATCAGTGTGGGGGAGGCATGCAGGAGAGGGGGCTCTGAAGAAGGGGGTCCACAGCAGGGTGACCCACAGTGACGCCGCAGGCTGCTGGAAGTTTCTCCTCAGGGCGCCTTGATTAAACACCAATGCATAGAGGGACCGGGCCCAGGGGCACCTAAGTTCTGACCCAGATGTGTGGCGCTAAGGTGCCCAGTTATGAGGCATCCAGCATGTACTCACTCGCTGACCACCTATTACTGTCCAAGAAGGGGCAGATTCCAGGGAGTGCTCAGACTTCCTGAGTCTGCTGAGCCCAGAGCATTGTTACTCAAATGAAACACCTTGAAACTTGAGTGAGTTTTGAGGTTGCCTCAGCTGAGGTGTCAGGAGTGTTTGGGGGTGGTGGCGGGTGTGCAGCTGCATAGACAGCTCCCTCTGCGGTCATCAGGCTGCATCAGTGGACACTCTGGGTCAGGACCATGGCCAAGGCACCAGCAGGTGTGTTTGTTCAGACCAGGGCAGAGGAGCTGTAAAGCCTGGACAAGGCAGGATGTTGAGCCCATGGAACTAGTTAGCAGTCCTAAACGATGTCTTCCTGAGCCTATGTGGGCAGTGGGGTTTGTCTGTAACCACCGGGAGGAGACGTGGTGGGTTTTTGCACCTGGTGGTGCTCAGGCATGACTGCTGGCTCAGGTGACCATGTGGGATGCCAGAACTGAGCCTCAGTCTGCCGGGTGTAAAACAGCGTCCTGCCCACTGTACTACCTCTCCAGCCAAGGAAGAGCATCTTCCCACGTGTCTGGGCCATCTGGATGTCCTCCTTGGAGGGTGTCGTCCAGGGCCTGGGAGAAGGCTCTGCTGGAGCACATGGTCTGCTCTACTCATGGGGTCTCTACATGGACCCCAGCACTGCATGGATCCCCAGCCCACCAGTCCTTCCCAGAGCTGAATATAATGTCATCTTTCTCACGTAATTTGCTTACTTGTCTTTGTTGTTGCTTCTACAGAGATATTCATAGATGCATGGTGGGTTGGAGACAGTCCAAAACTTGCCTGCATATGACCAAGAACCAATTATGAACGCCTTTGTAATTGTATGTCTCACGGTGGTATAATAAAAATTTTTTTAAAAAGAAAATAAGCTTATCTAACCCTACTTAAAAAAAACTCGCCTGCAGATGTCCAGGCTCAAATCCCACCTCTGCCCTTATCCACTGTGTGACTACAGCAAAGGACTCTGTACCTCAGTTTCCCCTCTATGAAACAGGGTTAACAGCAGCATTTGGCTCAGGGAGCTGCTGGTAGACCCAGTGCTAGATGGGGATCCCCTCAGACAGCCCTGATCTGTGGGAGCACTCGGGAGGGCTCACTGTCTCAGTGCCTTCTTGCTAACTAGGAGAAAGGACCAGAGAGGGTCAGGGACCTGCCTGGGGCCTCCCAGAGAGTCTGAAGATTGTAATCGGCCCCTTCCTGTGTCAGGGTCCAGCCCTCTCCCAACCCTGGTCTTCCCCAGGAGTAACAACACCCTTTGCCATCAATTCTAAGATCTAGAGCATCTTCCCCATGCAGATCTCTAAGTGGGGGTAAGAGTAAGACTCAGCTATTACTACTGAGCCTGCAGTAAAGGATCGGGTCACCTCTGAGAGCTCGTGAATATGCTTAATGTCCCTAACTGTGCAGTAAGATGGTTTAATCGTGGTCTTAATTTTTATACCGCTGACCATCATTGGTCAATGAGGTTACTGGCAATTAATAACCTCTGGGTGAGCTCAGTGGTTTGCGTTGCAATTTCTTTCTTGTTATTTTGGTTTTGTGGCAAATGTTCAGGGGGGATCATATGGGATGTGAGGGACTGAACCCAGGTTGGCCACAGGTGGGGCAAACACCCTACCCAGTATACTAGGATAGTATCACTCTGGCTCCAGGTGTTGTTTTGACATGTTGAGCCTGGGGACCAGTGAGAGAGGTCAGTTGTGCACCATGACAGGAAGAGGCGAACTCGCTTGAGGGAAAGTGAGTCTGCAGAGCCTTAGGAAAAGACAAGTACTCGGGTGCCTCTGCAGAGAGACATGTTTTATTCCAGACAGGCTTAGGTTTATATACCTTAACAGAAGGAAGGGAACGAAGAAAAACACATCCAGAGTGGGGTGGGAGGGTTTCAGGCTCAACCCACAAACAGTTAAGCAAGGTGGGGTTTGTTTGTTTGTTTGTTTCTTTGTTTTTTCAAAAGGAGTTTTTTTTAAGGTAGAATCAAAACAAGATGTTTTGTCTTTTACATTCTCCTTAACAATTAGCTCCCTCAGTGCCCCCAAATGCTAGGAACAGTGACTGAATGTTGCAGCCTGCTGCCTGCTGTCCTAGAAGGAGGGAAGGGGGCCCAGGCTGCCTGAAGTCAGGGTCATCTACCATTTGTCCACTTGGGTCGGGTCTGGGGAGTTAATCCTTGACTCCAGCTGTTTCCTCAATAATTCCCTGCAAACCCCCAAACCCAGTTCTATGCTTTTTCAGTATTAAATTAATTTCCGTTTATATGATGTATATTCAGGTGATTTTAATACAGATTTTTGTCACATCAGGTTGGTATGAACCCCCCACCCCCATGTCTCCCCACCCTCCAGACAGTGAGATGACCGTGCGGGCACCCCCAGAGGTGCGCGGCCTCCTACACCAGACCGTGACGCTGCCCTGCAACCTGCAAGCTGAGGAGTCCAGCCCGCCGAAAGTGACGCAGATAACGTGGAAGCGGCTGGAACCATATGGGGAGCCCAGCGTTCTGGCTGTCCTCCACGCGCTGCAGGGGACCCGGATCTCCGAACCCGAGCGCATGGAGTTCGCAGCCGCCCAGAAGGATGCGAAGCTGCTGGACGCCTCCCTGATAGTGCACAGGCTGCGCCAGGAGGACGAGGCCAACTACACCTGCGAGATCACCGTGTCCTCCGGGGGAGAGCAAGAGCGCCTGCACCTGGCTCCGGGTGTTCTGTGAATGTGGGGTGCAGGGCAGGGACGGGGCGGGGCAGAGGCGGGGCTGGGGCTGGGGGCTGCAGAGAGAGGACTGGAAGGTTATAGGGGCGGCGGGTGTCGATCCCTCCCAGCCCACATTCTTTTTGTTTGCTTTTGTGCCACCAACCTCCGACTTTTGTCCCCTGCAATGGGCACCGTCCATCCTGACCCCCGTGGTCTCCCGCCCTCACCATCGTGTCCACCCGCCACCTCCACCTGTGCCCTGTGGACTCTGCAGGGCTGCTCTGCTGCTCCCCACTCCCTGCCCCACTCCAGCACCCCCCAATCTGCAGACTGGTGCCGAACTCAGAAATGTTCCGCAGGGCTGAAAAGCTCACTCGGGTGTCAGCAGCGTTTTAACTTACTGTTGGTGTCTAGAGCTTGGGGCGGCAGCAGTGCACCGGGAGGTTCCAGCCCATTGTTGTGTCTGCAGCCCAATTTCTGGTTATTTTTGTCTGTTTTGCTTTTGGGCCACACCCGGAGATAACTCAGGGCTTACTCCTGGCTCTGCATTTGGGGATCACTCTTGGGAGTGCTCAGGGGACCTCATGGGATGCCGGGGATGGAATCCAGGTCCATCATGGGTAAGGCACACGCCCTAGTCGCCTTATTATCTCGATGACTATGACATCAAATGCTTTTTACAATTAATAGATTGTATTCCTATCTTAATTGCTGGACAAATAATTCTATTTCAATTGGTCGCAGATGTAAAACATTGAAAACAACCCAATGCTTCTACAAGGGGCCCATCGGGAGAGTCCACAGAGCTGCTGGACACTCCCCACCCCGTCATCCCAGCTGTCTACACTGCAAACTCCCCACTCCCTCGGCAGCGTCTAACCTGATTGTCTGATGCGTCAACACTGTCCACTTGCACACAGACCCCGGCTCTGCTTCGCTTCACCCAAGTGACTTTGCTGCTGGCTTTGGGGAGGAACCAGCAGCGGGAGGCGGGCACTGACAGTCACCCCGTCAGACCTTGTGTGCTGTATGCGGGGAGGGTCCCAACCTTCCTCAAGGTACCTCATACTGACTGTCGGGACCACAGATGGGGTCCTGAGACCCGGTGCCCTCCCACCCCAAAACCTCTGGGCTTCTGCTCCCCAGGAACCCACATCCCTCCTGCAGGCCCCATCTCAGCTCTACCTGCAGGATCCGAACCCCCTGAGTGTGGCCCCCTCAGGAATCCTGTCCTGAGCCCATCCCTGTCCCCTCCCCAGATGCCCCTCAGGTCTCCATCTCTCTCTATGAGGACATTGGGCAGCAGGGCCAGATGGAGACCAGCCTGACCTGTGATGCCCGCAGCAACCCGGATCCCAAGAGTTATAACTGGAGCACGTGAGTCCTGGGGCTGATCTGGGTCGGGGGCTGGGGATGGACTTCTGGGTCTGAGGGAAGAGGCTGGGGATGGACTCCAAAGTCTATGGGATGAGGCTGGGGATGGAATCCTGGGTCTGATGGGGGAACCTGGGGTAAACTCCTGGGTCTGAGGAGGAGGCTGGGCATGGAGTCCTTGGTCTGAGCGGGGAATCTGGAGTGGACTTCTGGGTCTGACAGAGGAGGCTGAGGGTGAACTGGGTCAGAAGGAGGAGGACGGTGGATGAAGCCAAGGGCTGAGAGAGGAGGAACTGGAGATGGACACCTTAGTCTGAGGGAGGAGGCTGGGGTCTGAGAGGAGGGAGAAACGGATCAGAGAAACGTTGGCACCTCTAAGTTCATCATGGTGACAGGGAATCAGCTCAGTTGGGGACAGGTACCAACATGTGTGAGAACTGGGTGCTATACCCAGAACCTCCATCCATAATTAGTTTTCAATAAAATGAAGGTGCCTTGCACACATGGACCATGCGGTGGGGGCCGTGGGAGGGGTCAGCCAGGCTGCAGGTACCCCAGCTTTCTCAGGGCTGCTCTGTGCTCCATCCTCTCCTACCTCGTCCTCACACTCCCCACATAGCCCTGGGCCGTGATGCTTAGGACCACCCTGTAGATGAGATATTTGCCCAATCACAGCCCTGATGAGTCAGAGATGAGAACAAATCACCCTCTGATGATAGAGTCAGACATCAGGGAAATTGGAATAAACTAAGGGCTTGGCTTCCTCTGAATAAGGCAGCACTCAATGGGAGGCTGAGGGAAGGGAGACTTGGGCTTTGTTCTAGAACATTCTCAGGGCCACAAGTGGGGAGAAAGGGGGGAACAGGAGCTAAGAGGAGGAGGGTCAGGTCAGCCCACAAGGGCACAGAGGACCGGAAGTTTCTGGATGGATTCTGAAGAAAGGTCTCAGGACCTACTGAGCAGTTATGAGGAGTGAGAGGGAGAGTCAAGGGGACTCCAGGTACCCCCAACATGGATAATACATGAGGGAGGTGCTGGGGTTCCTCAGTCCCCTGTCACTCTGGGCTCCAGCAGAGGCCACATTCTCTCTCGCCTATGTCCCCAGGACCACGGGGCCCCTGCCCCCTCTGCTGTGCCCCCAGGGCTCCCGACTCCTGATCCTGCCCACTGAGGAGTCCATCAACACGACCTTCATCTGCCGCGTCTCCAATGACCTGGGGACGGGCCTGGCAGCCATGAGAGTCCAGCTTCCAGGTGAGCACCAGTGGGGAGCACGGAGACACCCAGGAGGAGCCGAGCAGGTTGTCTCTGAGGAGGGATGAGAAGGTCCTGGTGAAGGAGCCCCTCGGCCATGAGATGCTCCCTGACCCCTGCCAAGTCCTCTGCGGGGAAACTCAGAAAGGCCTTTCCAGGGGCTGAGGCCGAGCTCTCGCCATTGGAGCTGCTGGAAACGCCACAGTTGGGGGAGAAAATATCCCCATCAGGTTTGATTCAATTGGGGGCCCCACCTTGTACAAACCAGGAACGTTTCTGATTTTGTCTGCACTTCTTGGGGTAAGTCCTGTTGGTCGGAGGTGCGAGACAAGAATTCGCAAGTAGAAAGACAGTAGCCAGAGGGTCACTCCTCTGGCTGATGAGTGACATTTAGCAGCAGCACAGGGCCTCCTTTAGTGCCAAATAGGCACAGACTACAGAAACATCGGGGTGTAGACCACCATACTTGCGTTTTCCACATATCCCACGCCCACACATTCCTGAACACAAGCATAAGGAGGCAGATTAAAGCTTAAGGTCCACGCTTGACAATGAGGCAATGGATGTGTAGGCAGAGGAGAGCTTAGGGATGTGTGCTATAGCTCATGTATAGCTGGTGATGGTGGGTCGCTAGCGAAGGAGAAGATGCCTATATTTCCCAGAGGGCCAGACACGCAGGCGTCAGCTGCCCACCCAATATAGAGTAGTGTCTTAGTTCTGCCTCTCTCTTGCGAGGGTACTGCCCTAAGACTCATCCGACCTCTCTGGTATTACACCAACATGCACTGTTCTCATGCTGGCTCTATTCTCAGATCAACTCTGCCCCTCAGTAATCAGGGGCATGTGAACATTACAGGTTCCCATTCCTCCATTTAGTGGTGCTGGGGAGAACCCAACACCTGTCCTTGTTTTTTTCTTGTTGGCTATACCCAGAGTTCCTCAGGGCTCACTCGTAACTTTTTGCTCAGGGATCACTCCTGGTATACTCAGGGGACCATATAGGCTGCTGGGGATCAAATCCAGGTTTCCTGTGTGCAAGGCAAACGCCCTCCATAGTGTCCTATCCTTTGGCCCTTGAACACAACACTAACAGTGGCTCTGGCCAAGGCCGGCAGCCACACAGAGTCTAGTGCTTGGTCAGTCTAGTGCTAGTGATTGGTCAGTCCTGGGTCTTGCCCCCTGACCATAGCCTTCTATGGAGTGAAAATGGTGGCTGCCTATAGGAGTTAGGGGCGATGTTCTTGGGCGGGAGGATCCCAAAGTCTCCGATCTTAAATCCCTGCCTCCTACTCTTTCCCCAGGATCTCCCGGGAACCATCACACTCATCCCTGAATCTCAGGGTCGGCCTCTGGATTGTGACAATTGTGATTGTTTGCTTGCCGGTGGCCCTGGTTTATTTCTGGTGTCGAAGACGGTTCCGTGAGTGTCTCCTCTCTGGAACATCCCCCACTCGAGTATCATCACGAGTATCACAGAGCCATGATCCCCGACACCGACCCGAGCGAGGGTCTGTGCTCGTTCCCCCAGCAGACTCCTCCCCACAGCAGGGGCGCCCCGATCCTACAGAAACGAACACTGAGGCAGGGGCTTGTCTCCAGCCCTGAGTGAGTGATGGACCCCTGATTCCTGGCCCAATATCACTGTGATCCCAGCAGGGTCACCCTGCCCTCTCCTGTCCCTCATCAACCTGAGAGGAGAGACCCAATGCTCCTACAGAAAGGAGGGGCAGCAGGGACTGGACCCCTGGTTCTCCCTGCAGGGCAGGAGGAGGAAGAACTTGCTGGGGCTCGTGAACTAAGGGTCACAGTGAACTCGGCCAGTATTGACCAGTCATTAACTATAGGTCTGGGGGCTGGAGTCATAGTACTGCATGCAGGCGTGGCTCTCTAATAAGTCTAAAGGCTAATATACAAAACAACTATGAAGTAAAGACGAGAACCTTGTGAAGGCTTGGAGAATTATATACCTGGCTGTAGAATAGCCATTGGTACAGATACGTGCCCTACCCCCTCTACATAGGGCCTGCAAGACTGCTACCAAGACAGATCTGTTAATAGTTCAGGCGCAATATTAACATTTCAATGAGGCTAGGTTGTCGGGGGAGCTGCTGGGGTCCCCAACAGTATAAGGACAGAATTTCTCTTCTATATCCGAGGCCACCGGGGAACGGATGAAAACTCACGAGTCCAGCGCAGTTCCAAAAAAGCTTTTATTTTTTTTATTTTTCTTTATTAAATATTTTATTATACCACTGTGACATATACAATTACAACGTTGTTCATGTTTGGAGGTTTTGGTCACATAGTGTTCCAGGACCCCACCTCCACCAGTGCCCATTTCCCACCACCAATGTCCCTAGTTCCCTCCACCCTCCCATAGCCTGCCTAAATGGCAGATTCTTTATCTCTTTTCTCTCTCCCCTCTCTCTCTTTTCCTTCACTTATATATTGTGGGATGCACTACATACACTTAGAGGCCATCATGTGCATTTTTTTTGCCTGTATTTAGTGCTCCGTTCTAGGTTGGTATTAGCCCTTTCGACATTTATTCACACGTGTTCCCTTCTCTGTCTTACTTAACCTCTGACTCCCATACGTTTGCGGTAATTTCCACTTTTGGTAAGACCTCCTGATCCATGTTTCGCCTTACATTGGATTTTGGTGTCATAATATATATGACATATATATGTCACAATATATCACTGTATCACTGTCTTCCTGTTCATCATCGATTTGCTCGAGCGGGCACCAGTAACATCTCCATATGACCTATCTCATGCAAGTAGAGCCCAAGGGCACCTGCTTGCTCTAGGAACATAAAGAGCCTCAAACCATTCCATCAGGTCATGGGAATGAGGTCTATAATTGTTACTGGTATTTGGCATATCAAATACGACACGGGTAGCTTGCCAGGCTCTACCATGCAGGTAGCATACTCTTGTAGCCATCTCAAAATCCAGCATTTATTGATGAACCACGCAGCCGTGATAGGCTGGTCTGCTGGGTGGAATTCTGACGAGGGGGAAGTCCAGATGTGAAAAATAGAGGTCCTCATGGAGTGGGGGGCCATCTGCCTTATTGTGAGGCTCTGCTGGGGTGGTGGGCCAGGCTAGAACCTACCATCCCATCCCTCCCGGCGCCTCATGAGCTGCTGGACTTTTATATAGATATATATATATATATATATATATATATATATGTCATGCAAATAAATGCAATCATTCTATATCTCTCTCTTTCCTTCTGACTAATTTCACTCAACATGACCCTTTCCATGTCCATTCATTTTAGACAAATTTCATGACTTCATTTTTCCTAACAGCTGCATAGTATTCCACTGTGTAGATGTACCAAAGTTTCTTTATCCTGTCATCAGTTCTCGGACATACTGTTTTTTTTCCAGGTTCTGGCTATTGTGAATAGTGCTGCTATGAAAATAAAACTTCCGGATGGTGTTTCTGCTGTGTGTTTTTGGCTTCCCACGGTATATTCCCAGGAATGGTATGGCTGGGTCAAAAGGGAACTCAATTTCTATTCTTTGGAGGAATGTCCATATTGTTTTCCAAAAGGCTGTACCAGTCGACATTCCCACCAACAGTGAATGAGTGTCCCCTTTTCTCTGCATCCACGCCAGCACTTGTTGTTCTTGCTTTTTTTTGGATATGTGCCAGTCTCTGTGGTGTGAAATGATATCTCATTGTTGTTTTGACTTGCATCTCTCTGATGATTAATGATGATGAGCATTTTTTCATATGTCTTTTGGCCATTCGAGCTTCTTCCTTGCTGAAGTTTCTGTTCATTTCTTCTCCCCATTTTTTGATGGGGTTGTTTGTTTTCTTCTTGTAAAGTTCTACCAGTGCTTGATATATCCTGGATATTAACCCCTTATCAGATGGGTATTGGGTGAGTATTCTTTCCCATCCTGTGGACTCTCTTTGTATCTTGGTCACTGTTTCTTTTGAGGTGCAGAAGCTTTTTAGCTTCATATAGTCCCATATGTTTATCTTTTCTTCTAGCTGCCAAAAAGGCTTTTAATTGTACAAAAGCTCTACCACTGCAATCCAATATAATGAAAATACTCTGGCTCTGGTCCGAACTTAGACCATACAAGAGAGCCCAAGTATCCCACCATAGAGAGAGGATCTCACCTGAGAGGAGTCCTACCCAAAAGAAGGAGAAACGGGAGAAGGGGCTTCAATTCAGTCTTATATACATCAAAGTAATCCTATCTTTGAACAGGGAGTGTCCTCTCAACAAAGAACTTTAAACAGGTTGTAGAAGGGTGGAGCCACACCCTATTATAGGTATAAACAAAGGGTTGCCCAAGGACTAATCCCTTCTTCTGAGATTATCTCTTATGTAAAACACTGGAGAGAGGAGGTGATATAAAGTAATACATCTTAATTTCATGAGCTTCATGTAATCTAGATGGTACCCACAACATCCTTCTTATTTATTACCTGCACCAAGGTTATTTCTGAGTATCTTGTTCTCTGTATACTGAAAGGGTCTCACTCACCTGCGTGAGGGCAAACTATCATGATCCTTCCTATAATCTGAAAGAGAGTCTCAACGTAGCTAGGGTGGTAGTCTCCTGGTAAATTCCTAACTGTCTCACGCTGGGTGCAGTGGGTATAAAGAGGAGCTGTGCCCAATCTAGAAAACATAGAAGTCTTAGTAGATGTATAAATCAGAAGTTATTCAGAGTCAAGGTGACTTCTGTAACTGCCACACCCCCTATCATTGTTTACATAGAAGAAAGATCTCATTAGAATGAACCTTGGCTTAAGAACATGTAAGTAGATTAAACTATGAATGGGTAAAACAGCAAAACTCCCCAAATTAGCTAAACCTGTCATTCAACACTAGGTGAGGTCCTGGGAGAAGTTACCTGAGGAGGATTGACCCTAATTTTTTTCCATTGATGTGGGCTGTTCAGGGCTGAAAAGTTGTTTTCCTTTTTTTTTTTTTGCTTTTTTTTGGGTTACACCTGGCAATGCTCAGGTGTTTCTCCTGACTCTGCACTCAGGAATTACTCCTAGCGGTGCTCGGGGGACCATATGGGATGCCAGGGATTGAACCCTGGCCCGCATAGGCCAGCCGCGTGCAAAGCAAACGCCCTACCTGCTGGGTTATCGCTCCGCCCCGAGGGCTGAAAAGTTATTAAATCTGTAGCCTGCTCTCTTTGCCTTTTTCGCCTTTTTTTCTTCCTCCTCTTTGCCCTCTCCTCCTCTCTCCATTCCTTCCCTGTTGGAACTTGGCGTATGCTAGCGCCATCTTGACCTAGGATTCTAAACCTACATGTGGCTGGGGCCGAGCTAGGAACCTAAGTCTGGGGTTTTCCTATTGTTGGATTGTATACCAGAACAAGTGTCAGTAAAGTCTTTTGAAACTTTGCTGGATTCTAGCGTCTTTCTCCATCCACCAGCCATCGATCTCCTGGGGCAGAAGAGGATCCCCTAACCCTGCTCCCAGATTTTCTCGGGGTGCCCAGTATCCCTCGAAACACACAATGATGGCAGCTCATCAGTATGGCTAAAGGGAGTTCCTAAAATTAGTCTTTTTCTTAGCTTGAAATAAGGAAGTTCATCCCAAGTGCAGACGGGGTGGGCATATTTGACAACTTCCCACCATAAGCAAAATCATTCTTTAAATGACATCCATGAATCAATTATAAAATCAAAGATGCATATCATAAACTTTCATCATAACTTCTCCCCTTTTCTGGGTGTATATCAAATCACTGATTCCTCAGTGTCTTTGGTCAGCAAAACGGGATGGCAATGCATGTGCATAAATACCAATTTAACATCTAGCCAGAAAGCCCAGAGCAAGAGATCTAATGTGTTGGATTACTTGCTAGCCCTGGGCTTATATAGTTAATGAGGACTGCTTTTATCCTTCCTATAAGACTTTTGCATAGTGCTGAGATGGGGGATCCTCACATAGCCCTGATCTGTGGGAGCACTCGGGAGGGCTCACTGTCTCAGTGCCTACTTGCTAACTAGGAGAAAGGACCAGAGAGGGTCAGGGACCTGCCTGGGGCCTCCCAGCAGAGTCTGAAGGTTGTAATCTGCCCCTTCCTGTGCCAGGATCCCGGCCCTCTCCCAACCTTGGTCTTCCCCTTGAGGGAAAGTGAGTCTGCAGAGCCTTAGGAAAAGACAAGCACTGTGGGAACCTCTGCAGAGAGACATGTTTTATTCCACACAGGCTTAGGTTTATATGCCTTAAGAGAAGGAAACAACGAAGGAAAAACTCATCCAGAGTCGTGTGGGAGGGTTTCGGCTCAAGCCCACAAACAATTAAGCAAGGTGGGTTTTGTTTGTTTGTTTAAGCAAGGTGCTTTTTATTTGTTTGTTTGTTTGTTTATTGCTTTTTTGGGTCACATCTAGCAATGCTCAAGTGTTCTCCTGGCTCTGCACTCAGGAATCACTCCTGGCAGTGCTCTGGGGACCATATGGGATGCCGGGGATTGAACCCAGGCTGGCATGGGCTGGTTGAGTGCAAGGCAAAGGCCCTACCCCTGGGCTATTGCTCTGGACCCAGCAAGGTATTTCTTAGGTAAAACACATTGTTTTGTCTTTACATTCTCCTTAACAATTAGCTCCCTCAATGCACCCCAAGTGCTAGGAACAATGACTGAATGTTGCAGCCTGCAGCCTGCTGTCCAAGAAGGTGGGAAGGGGGCCCAGGCTGCCTGAAGTCAGGGTCATCTACCATTTGTCCACTTGGGCCAAGTCTCTGGAGCTAACCCTTGACCCCAGCTGTTTTCCCCAATCAGTCCCCGCAGAGCCCCACACCCAGTTTTATGCTTTTTCAATATTAAATTAATTTCCAAGAGGGAAGTCTGGATGTGGAAAATGGCTGCCCGATGGAGTGGGGGGTCATCTGGCTTGTTGTGCAGCTCTGCTGGGGTGGCGATCAGGGCTAGAACCCCGCCATCCCTCCCGGGCGCCTAGTGAGCAGCTGGGCAGGGAGAGCAAGTAGCAGCGACAGCCTATCACAGCCCGGATCATCACACCCACCCTGCAGCAGTTTTTCTCAATCCGGCCCAGGTATGCTGATCCAGAGACTCACAGACATGGGGGCAGAGCTGCTACTTGCTCTCCCTGTGCCCAGCCGCTCACGAGGCGCCGGGAGAGATGGTGGGTTCTAGCCATGTCCCGACACCTCAGCAGAGCCGCACAACAAACCAGATGACCCCCACTCCATCAGGCCGCCATTTTCCACATCCAGATTCCCTCTCATCAGAACTCCACCCATCTCTCATCAGAACTCCACCCAGTGACAGCCTATCACAGCCTGTCTCGCGGCCGCTTGCAGCTGCACGGTTCATCTATAAATGCTATATTTAGAGGTGACTACAAGGGTATGCCACCTGCACGGCAAGCCTGGCAAGCTGCCAGTGTTGTATTTGATATGCCAAATATCAGTAACAATTATTTTAGTTCATTCCCATGACCTAATATAATGGTTTGAGGCTCTTTATGTTCCTGGAGCGAGCAGATGCCCTTGAGCTCTACTAGCATGAGACAGGACTGTCTGTCTTCCCGCTTCATCATTGATTTGCTCGAGCGGGCCCCAGTAACATCTCTATATGTCTTGTCTCATGCTAGTAGAGCCCAAGGGCATCTACTTGCTCCAGGAACATAAAGAGCCTCAATCCATTCAGGAATGAGGTCTATAATTGTTACTGGTATTTGGCATATCAAATACAACACGGGTAGCTTGCCAGGCTCTGCCGTGCAGGTAGCATACTTTGTAGTCATCTCTAAGTCCAGCATTTATTGATGAACCGCAGGCCACTTGCGCCCCCTCGAGGCCAGGCTGTGATAGGCTGGTCTGCTGGGTGGAGTTCTGACGCGAGAGAAGTCCGGATGTGGAAAATGGAGGCCCTCATGGAGTGAGGGGTCGTCTGGCTTGTTGCAAGGCTCTGCTGGGGTGGCGGGCCAGGGCTAGAACCTCGCCATCCCTCCTGGGCGCCTTGTGAGCGGCTGGGCACAGAGAGAGCAAGGACATATCGAGATATTACTGGTGCCCACTCGAGCAAATAGATGATCAACAAGGATAGTGATAGTGATAGTGAAATTAATTTCCATTTATATTAAATGTACTATGTATATTCAGGTGATTTTAATACATATTTTTTGTAACATCAGGTGGTGGTCAGGGTTTACTCCTGGCTCTGCACACAGGGTTTACTCCTGGCTCTGCACTCAGGGATTACTCCTGGCACTGCTCAGGGGACCTTATGGGATGCTGGGAATCCAACCCAAGTCAGTTGCTTGCAAGGCAAATTCCTTGTAAATCAACTGTGCTATGGCTTGAATCTCTAGAATCTCTGGACTAAGGTGAACTACCAGGAGAATGGCTTCGGGATGTCCTCCTTGTCTTGACCAGGGACCTGTTGGTATGAAACTACGCCCCCCCTCCCCCATGTCTCCCCTCCCTCCAGACAGTGAGATGACCATGAGGGCACCCACAGAGGTGCTGGCCACCTACACCAGACAGCACTCTGCAATCTGCAAGCTGAGGAGTCCAGCCCCCGAAAGTGACGCAGGATACCGTGGAAGCGGCTGGAAACATATGGGGAGCCCAGCGTCCTGGCTATCCCTCCACGTGCTGCAGGGCCCCCCGTATCTCTGAACCCGAGCGCATGGAGTTCACAGCCGCCCAGAAGGCCCAGAAGGACGCGGAGCTGCTGGATGCCTCCCTGACCCTGCCCAGGCTGTATTGGGAGGACGAGGACAACTACACGGGCGAGATCACCGTGTCCTCCGGGGAGAAGCAAGAGCGCCTGCACCTGGCTCCGGGTGTTCTGTGCGTGTGGGGTGCAGGGGCTGGGGCGGGTGGGGCAGAGGTGGGGCTGGGGCTGGGGACTGCAGAGAGAGGACAGGAAGGTTATGGGGGGGCAGGTGTCGATCCCTCCCGGCCCACATTCATTTTTGTTTGCTTTTGTGCCACCCACCTTCAACTTTTGTCCCCTGCACTGGGCACCATCCATCCTGACCCCCGTGGTCTCTCCGCCCCTCAACATCGTGTCCACCCACCACCTCCACCTGTGCCCTGTGGACTCTGCGGGGCTGCTCTGCTGCTCCCCACTCCCTGTCCCCTCCAGCACCTGCCCGGTGGTTCCACCCCACAATCTGCAGACTGGTGCCGACCTCAGAAATGTTCCTCAGGGCTGAAAAGCTCCCTCGGGTGTCAGCAGCATTTTAACTTACTGCTGGTGTCTAGGGCTTGAGGGCGGCAGCAGTGCACCGGGAGGTTCCAGCCCACTGTAGAGTCTGCAGGCAGTTTCTGGTTATTTTTGTTTGTTTTGCTTTTGGACCACACCCGAGATAACTCAGGGTTACTCCTGGCTCTGCATTTGGGGATCACTCCTGGGATTGCTCAGGGGACCATACGGGACGCCAGGGATGGAATCTAGTAAGGCACATGCCCTAGTCGCTTTATTATCTCAGTGACTCTGGCATAAAATTTTTTTACAACTAATAGATTTTATTCCTACCTTAATTACTTGTCAAATAATTCTATTTCAATTGGTAACAGATGCAAATCATTGAAAACAACCCAAAGTTCTATAGTGGGCCCATCAGGAGAGTCCACAGAGCTGCTGGACACTCCCACCCCCCCGTCCTCCCAGCTGTCTACACTGCAAACTCCCCCTTCCTCGGCAGCGTCTACCCTGATTGTCTGATGCGTCAACACTGTCCACTTGCACACAGACCCCCGCTCTGCTTCGCTTCACCCCAATTGACTTTGCTGCTGGCTTTGGGGAGGAACCAGCAGCGGGAGGCGGGCACTGACAGTCACCCCGTCAGACCTTGTGTTCCGTATGCGGGGAGGGTCCCAACCTTCCTCAAGGTACCTCATACTGACTGTTGGGACCACAGACGGGGTCCTGAGAACCGGTGCCCAGCTGTTGCCCCTCCCACCCCCAAAACCTCTGGGCTTCTGCTCCCCAGGAACACGCATCCCTCCTGTAGGCCCCATCTCAGCTCTACCTGCAGGATCCGAGGCCCCGAGTGTGGGCTCGGGGAATCCTGTCCTGAGCCCATCCTTGTCCCGCCCCAGACACCCCCCCAGGTCTCCATCTCTCTCTATGAGGACACCGGGAAGCAGGGCCAGAGGGAGACCAGCCTGACCTGTGACGCCCGCAGCAACCCGGATCCCAATAGTTATAACTGGAGCACGTGAGTCCTGGGGCTGATCTGGGTCTGAGGGGGAGACTGGGGTTGGACTCCTGGGTCTGAGGGAGGAGGTTGAGGATGAGCTGGGTCTGAAGGAGGAGGCCAGTGGATGAAGCCAAGGGCCTGACAAGGAGGACCTGGAGATGGACCCCTGCATCTGAGGGAGGAGGCTGGGGTCTGAGAGGAGGGAGAACAGACCAGAGAAACGTTGGCACCTATCAAAGTTCATCCTGGGGACAGGGAATCAGCTCAGTGGGGACAGACACTGATATGTGTGAGAACTGGGTGCTATACCCAGAACCTCCATCCATAATTAGTTTTCAATAAAAAGAAGGTGCCTTGCACACATGGACCCATGCGGAGGGGGCCGTGGGAGGGGTCAGCCAGGCTGCAGGTACCCCAGCTTTCACAGGGGCTGCTCTGTGCCCCATCCTCTCCTGCCCCGTCCTCACACTCCCCACATAGCACTGGATCGTGATGCATTAAGGATCACCCTGTGTCGGGAACGCCGGGGTCCCCGACAGTGCCAGGACAGAGGTTGTCTTCTACCTCTGAGGACGCCCGGAGAACAGATGAAAACTCACGAGTCCGGTGCCGTTCCAAAAATGGCTTTTAATAGTACAAAAGCTCTTCCACAGCACTAGAAGATGGAGCAAAAGGCCAAAGAGCAAAAGACCAAAGCCAAAAGCCAAAAGCCGCAGGAGCCAAAAGCTGAAGGCTGAGGAACCAAAAGGCAAAAGGTCAAGGGGCCTCAAGTCAGCCCCTTATATACACCAAAGTAACCCAATCGGGAGGTTGTCATGCCAACAAAGAACCCTAAACAGAGTGTAGTGCCACACCCTATTGTAGGTATAAACAAAGGTTACACCAAGGACTAATCCCGAGATTATCTCTTATGTAAAACACTGGAGAGAGAGGGGCTGATATAAAGTAATACATCTTAACTTCATGAGCTTCATGTAATCTAGACGGTACCCACAAGGTCCTTCTTATTATTATCTGCACCAGGGTGATTCTGAGTATCTTGTTCTCGTGTACTGAAAGGGTCACTCTCGCCTGCTTAGAGCAAACTAGTATGATCCTTCCTATAGTCTTCCTATAGTCTCAACGTAGCCAGGGTGGTAGTCTCCTGGTAAATTCTAACTGTCCCACGCTGGGTGCAGTGGGTATAAAGAGGAGCTGTGCCCAATCTAGAAAACATAGAAGTCTTAGTAGATGTATAAGTCAGAAGTTATTCAATCAAGGTGACTTCTGTAAGTGCCACACCCTCTAGCAGTGTTTACATAGAAGAGAGATCTCATTAGAATGAACATTGGCTTAAATAAGATTAAGCTGGGTGTGGGCAAAACAACAAAGCTCCCAGATTAGCTAAATATGTCCTCCAACAACCCTGTAGATGAGATATTTGCCCAATCACAGCCCTGATGAGTCCTAGATGAGAACAAATCACCCTCTGATGATATAGAGTCAGGCATCAGGGAAGCTCTGTAATAACCTAAGGGCTTGGCTTCCTCTGAATGAGGCAGGACTCAATGGGAAACTGAGAGAAGGGAGACATGGGCTTTGTTCTAGAACATTCCCAGGGCCACGAGTGGGGGAGAAAGGGGGAGCAGGAGCTAAGAGGAGGAGGGTCAGGTCAGCCCACACAGGCGCAGAGGACCGAAAGGTTCTGGATGGATTCTGAAGACAGGATCAGGACCTGCTGAGCAGTTATGGGGGAGTGAAAGGGAGAGTCGGGGAGACTCCAGGTACCTCCCTGTGGGGGACGCTGCCGGGGTCCCCGACAGTGCTGAGAAGCGAGTTCCCTTCAACCTCCGAAGGCAGCAGGGAATGGATGAAGAATCAGGAATCGATGCAGTTTTAAAAAGGCTTTACTTATCACAGGTTCCAATATACAATCCAAGAGCAGGGAAAACCTCCGGACTCTGGGTTCCCAGCTAGGCCCCAGCCAGGTGTAGGCCAAGATGGCTGCCACCACATGTTGAGGCCCAACAGAGAATGGAGAGGACGGAGAAACAAAATGCCAAGGGAAGCCAAACTGGCAAAATGAGGAAAAGAGGGAGAGAGAGGAAGCAGGCTGGTTTTATTTTTTCTTTTTCTTTTTTTTTTTTTTTTTTTGCTTTTTGGGTCACACCGGCAATGCTCAGGGGTTTCTCCTGGCTCTGCTCTCAGGAATTACTCCTGGCAGTGCTCGGGGGACCATATGGGATGCCGGGATCGAACCCAGGAGCGGCACAGGTCGCGCCGCTGCAAGGCAAATGCCCTACCCGCTGGGCTATCGCTCCAGCCCCAGCAGGCTGGTTTTATACCCTGTCAGGGCGCTCCGCGGGGTCCCCGACAGTGCCAGGAAGCGAGTTCCCTTCTACTTCGAAGCCGGCGAGGAATGGATGAACACTCAGGAATCCGATGTGGTTTTAAAAGGCTTTACTTATCACAGGTTCAGGCATACAAATCAGCAAAAGGAAAACCCGATGCTTAGGATTCCAGGCTAGAACCCCAGCCACGTGTAGGCCAAGATGGCGACCACCACGTGTAAAACTTCCAAGGGGAATAAACGCTCACAAGGCGAGATCCCACCAGGAAGAAGACCGGGAGAGCAGGAACCGGCTAGTTTATACCCCCAGCAACTTAGACCTTCCTCCCATTATTATGGAAAGCAGGGAGGGTCCAATGCCCTCAGGTAATCCCTCCCTGCATCTCACCTAGGGCCTTTACTGTGCTAATGTTTTGAGCTGGGAAGGTCTTTGAAATGTAGAGAAGGGGGTTTCTGAGATGGCATGTCACTGTACCAAAGATCAACACCAATGCCAGTTAAATATTTCTCCAAGCCTTCACAAGTCTCCTCTACTTCATTGTAGTTTTATATTTTATCAGGGAGCCATGCTTGTTTGTTTGGAAGCAAACAGCATTTCTCTCTGGTCTAATTACTTAGGTGTCCTTACGTGGCCAGGCTAATATGCTGGTAAGATCTAGCTAGTCCCACGATGATTGTGATAGCATGGGAGAATATTTATACCAGCTAGTACAGCATACATGGTCGGATAAACTGCCACATTTAGACTACCCCCTTATCTACGGAGTGATTTGCGGGAGGCAATCCAGAGCAGATGCAGCGGCCCTTAGGAGTCCTGCAACAATACCCCTGCAACTCAGACCTCCCACATTATGGGAAGCAGGAAAGGTTAAATGCCCTTAGGTAATTTCTTCCAGCACCTCACCTAGGCCCTATTATATGCTAATGTTTTGAGCCAAGATCTGCCTGGAAATGCCTTTATAGGGTAGAGAATGGGGTTTCTGAGATGGCATGCCTCTCTACCAAAGACTAATACTAATGCCAGTTAAATATTTCTCCAAGCCTTCACAAGAGTCTTGTAGTTTTGTATTTTAGTTGTCTTTGAGTTATCAGGGAGCCATGCTTGCTTACTTGGAGGCAAACAGCATTTCTCTCTGGTCTAATTACTTAGAGATCCAGCGTGGCCAGGCAAATATGCTGGTAAGATCTAGCTAGTCCGACGATGATTGTGGTAGCATGAGAGAATATTTATACCAGCCAGAATTAATACATGGTCAGATAAGACTGCCACATTTAGACTACCCCCTATCTATGAAGTGATTTGCAGGAGGCAATCCAGAGCAGATGCAGAAGCTTTTAGAGGAGTCCTGCAACACCCCCCAACATGGACAATACATGAGAAGGTGCTGGGGTCCCTCAGTCCCTGTCGCTCTGGGCTGCAGCAGAGGCTACGTTCTCTCCCTCCTGTGTCCCCAGGACTACGGGCCCCCTGCCCCCTGCCCCCCACTCTGCTGTGCCCCAGGGCTCCGGCTCCTGATCCAGCCCACTGAGGAGTCCATCAACACCACCTTCATCTGCCGCGTCTCCAATGACCTGGGGACGGGCCTGGCAGTGATGAGAGTCCAGCTCCCAGGTGAGCACCAGTGGGGAGCACAGAGACACCCAGGAGGAGGCTGAGCAGGTTGTCTCTGAGGAAGGATGGGAGGGTCCTGGTGAAGGAGCCCCCTTGGCCATGAGATGCTCCCTGACCCCTGCCAAGGCCTCTGCCAGAAAACTCAGAAAGGCCTTTCCAGGGGCTGGGGCTGAGGCCAAGCTCTCACCATCGCAGCTGCTGGAAACACCAGTTGGGGGAGAAAATGGCCCAGTCAGGTGAATTTGATTCACTCTGGGAGCCCCAACATGTGTAAGCCAGAAACGTTCCTGATTTTGTCTGCACTCTTCTCTGTGTTGGCTCTGTTCTCAGCCAACTCTGCACTCAGTAATCAGGCGCATGTGGGCATTACAGGTGCCCATTCCACTTTTTAGTGGGGCTCAGGAGAACACAACACCTTTTATTTTTGTGGACACCCAGGGGTGCTCAAGGCATACTCGTAGTTTTGTCCTCAGTGCTCGTGGTACCATGTCGACTGCTGGGGATTAAATCCAGGTAGCCTGTGTGTAAGGCAAAAGCTCTCCATATCGTACTATGTTTTGGCCCCTGAACTCCACACTGACAGTGAAAAGGAGCAGAGTCCAAGGCAGGCTTACTCATGGAAAAGTACCCATTTCAGGGCCAAAATAGCCCTTCTTCCTGTATCTACAACAAAAGGCCCAGAACAAATTCATGTTTGCTGACTTTTCATGTTTGCTGACCTTGCTGGCTCTCATCCTAGCAGGGGTCGTAAGACCCTTCGTGTTTGCTGACTCTTATCCCAGCTGAGGTCATAAAACCCCTCGTGTTTGTTGACTCTCACCAGGGCGGAGGTCGAGAGGTCCCTCACCCACCTCCTGTTATCTGATTACTTGACTTGCAATCCCACATGTATGCCTAGTCACGCCAAACATAGAAAGAATTATTAAATATGGCCCAGGTGGTATGTAATGGTGACTGTGACTTATTGCAAAGTGATTGGCTGACTGCGAGCAGACCTTAACATAATGCTTTAAGTCTATTGGATGGTTATGCGCGGGCTTTTCTGTAGCGGTGTGTTGCAGGACTCCTAAGGGCCGCTGCATCTGCTCTGGATTGCCTCCCGCAAATCACTCCGTAGATAAGGGGGGTAGTCTAAATGTGGCAGTTTATCCGACCATGTATGCTGTACTAGCTGGTATAAATATTCTCCCATGCTACCACAATCATCGTGGGACTAGCTAGATCTTACCAGCATATTAGCCTGGCCACGTAGGACCCCTAAGTAATTAGACCAGAGAGAAATGCTGTTTGCTTCCAAGCAAACAAGCATGGCTCCATGATATACTCAAAGGCAACTAAAATATAAAACTACAATGAAGTAGAGGAGACTTGTGAAGGCTTGGAGAAATATTTAACTGGCATTGGTGTTGGTCTTTGGTACAGAGACATGCCATCTCAGAAACCCCCTTCTCTACACTACAAAGGCATTCCCAAGCAGATTTCGGCTCAAAACATTAGCATAGTAAAGGCCGTAGGTGAGGTGCAGGGAGGGATTACCTAAGAGCATTGGACCCTCCCTGCTTTCCATAACAGTGGGAGGAAGGTCTGAGTTACAGGGATATAAACTAGCCGGTTCCCGCTCTCGCTTGCTTCTTCTTTGTGGGATCTCTCCTTGTGAGCGTTCATTCCCCTTGGAAGTTTTTACACGTAGTGGTCGCCATCTTGGCCTACACGTGGCTGGGGTTTTAGCCTGGAATCCTAAGCATCGGGCTTTTCCTTTTGCTGATTTGTATGCCTGAACCTGTGATAAGTAAAGCCTTTTAAAACTGCATCGGATTCCTGAGCTTTCATCCATTCCTCGCCCGGCTTTGGAGGTAGAAGGGAACTCGCTTCCCGGTGCTGTCGGGACCCCGGTGGAGCGCCCCGACAGCGGTGGGAACTTTCTGTTAAAAGATCCTCCCTGGAAGGGCTCAGGGCTCTTAGCCACTGACTGCTTGGGGTCACGCTATGAGCCTGAGTATACTCACTTATTAATAAAACCCTTGCTTTTGCATAGGACTTGGTCTCTCAGAGTTTTCCTTGGTAGGTGCGGCATTCTGGGCTCCCAGTCGGTCACCCCATCGGGTGGCCAACCCTTACAACAGTGGCTCTGGCCAATCCCAGCAGCTACACAGAGTCGAGTGCTCTGCCCTCTATTGAATGACATCAGTGGCTGCTTATAGGAGTGAGGAGCGATGTTTGCTGGGCAGAGGGACCCCAAAGTCTCTAATCTTAAATTCCTGCTTCTTCTCTTCCCCCAGGATCTCCCGGGCACTGCCAAACTCATTCGCGAATCTCAGGATCGACCCCTGTATGGGGCAAATGTGGTTGTTTACTTGCCAGTAGCCCTGGTTTGTTTCCTGTATCTGATACTGTTCTGTGAGTGTCTCCTCTCTGGAACATCACCCACTCGTATCGGGTTGTGAGATCACAGAGCCACAATCCTGACACCGACCCCAAGTGAGGGGTCTGTGCTCGTCCCCCCAGCAGACTCTCCCCATAGCAGGGCAGCCCGATCATGCAGAAATGGACACTGAGGCAGGGGCGTGTCCTCAGCCCCAAGGGAGTGAGGGACCCCTGATTCCTGGCCCAATATCACTGTGATCCCAGCAGGGTCACCCCGCCCTCTCCTGTCCCTCATCAACCTGAGAGGAGGGACCCAATGCTCCTACAGAAAGGAGGGGCAGCAGGAACTGAACCCCTGGTCCTCCCTGCAGGGCTGGACGAGGAAGAACTTGCTGGGGCTCGTGAATTAAAGGGTCACAGTGTACTCGGCCAGTATTGACCAGTCATTAACTATAGGACTGGGGCTGGAATCATAGTACAGCGGGTAGGGCGCCTGCCTTGCATAAAGCCCACGCAGGTTCAATCCCGGCACCCTATATGGTCTCCCAAGTCTACCAGAAGTGGTCCCTGAGCACAGAACCAGGAGTAAGCCCTGAACTCCGCTGCCTGTGACCCAAAAATACATAACTACAACTTCAACTTCAACTACAACTACAACTACATCTACTACTACTACTGCTACTGCTACTGCTATTGCTACTGCTACTACTACTGCTATTGCTGCTGCTGCTCCTGCTACTGTTATTGCTGCTGCTGCTGCTGCTGCTGCTGCTACTACTACTACTACTACTACTATTAACCACTACCACTACCACCACCAGCACCACCGCTACCGCTACTGCTACTGCTACTAGGGGCTGGGGGTAGCATTCAGCCTGTGCTGATTTTATTGCTTTATATTTAGTCACAGACTGGATAGGGTTCTGCAGTATTGATTCATTACTGATAATCAATACCATGCCGTGACTGGGTTCGGTGGTGGAATTGGTAAATTACACATGTGAGCCCCAGGGTTTGATCCCCAACACTGAATAAAACTAAACCCAAAGCAAAGAACAAAGTGAATCCTGACGATAAACGGATGAAGCCTCTCAGCCCCGGTTTAGGACTGTGGGACCCTGAAGGGAAGGGGAGCCCCGAGGACCTGGAGTCCCGAGCCCGCACCCTAGGGTTTTCCCCTTGACTGCCCATGGGTTCCTGCCGCTTCTGCTCTGTGTCCCCAGGTGAGGACCACCACAGCGGCCGGGATCACAAGGGTAAGTGCGGGCATGGTGCTGAGGCGGGGTGAGGTGCCCACAGAGCCACCTCGTGGGGCTGGTGGGGCTCAGGCCCACGCCGTGCAGGGGCTCATCGCAGACTTTATCAGTCCTAAGCCTGCCCAGCGGGTCCCGGGTGGCAGAGACAGCTGGGTCTCTCTCCCCCTTCCAGCCTCACATAAGCCTCCTGTGGGGCCTACCTGCATCATACGCATTAGACTTCAAGGTTAAAAATGTACCCTGGTTCACACAGGGGCTCCAAACCCAGAATAGTGTGGGGTTACCCAGAAGGGTGGGGGTCTCCCAGGGGAGAAGGACACCCCTTCCTTTCCAGTCCTTCCCACACTGCTGGACGTGGGGCCCAGCCCTGCCTGCTCGGGCCAGTCACTTCCCCTCCCTGAACCTCGACTTTCTTGTTTCTGAAGTCGGGGTCACGAGTGGGGCCCCCTCCCTGGTGCAGACTCATAGCATCGAAGCATCTAGAGAAAGAAATGCTGCCGCCATGGCCGCACGGGGGAGAGCTGGGCTCAGACCCGTCTCGGAGATGGAGGAGGAGGCGAGGCACCCGCCCTAGGGCAGGGGGTCGGCTTGATTCCGTGCGTGAAGGATGGAGAGGGGTTCCCTTCCGAGCCCCCTGACTCACCCCTCAGGAGGCACACGGCTGCGGTCTCCGGCCTGGCTGGTACCTTCCTGTCCCAAGCCCAGCCTGGGGGACCCTCCACCCTTTCCGGGGGACCCCGGGCGACCGAGCTCGGGTGGGTGCTCCCTTCCTGCTCACCGCTGAGGAGAAGCCAGCTGCACCCAGCCAGGGCCATCCTGCACCCCTAACCCGTTCTCAGAGATGGGGGTGTTGGCGTCCCGCGGCTCCGGGGCCTTCCTGGCGGCGCTTGGCTCCGTCTGGCGCGGGACCGGCAGGGTCTGGTGATTTGGAGCTGGGGAGATCGTCTGAATTTGGAGGGATCGAGTCACCAGGATGTGGGGCCCTGTGTGGGCACCTGAGTGGGCGTGGCAGGCCGCAGCTAGGGGCCACGACCTGGCCCGGCCTCCTGGGGCACTGCCTGACCTTCTTTGTGTCCAGGCCCAGGTTTGGTACCAGCTAAAGAACCAGGTTGTCAGGGAGGGGGAGGAAGTACTGGGGCAGGTTTTTCGGTAGTTTTGCTCCCTAGTCTGTCCCCTGGTGAGTTTGAGAAAGAATCCAGTGAGACGTGTTCCCTGGCCTCCCCAGGGGACTCACAGAACATGACCACTGGCAACCCCCTCCTCTGCTGAGGGCGTCTGGGGACTCACAGGCCTCATGGTAGCAGTTGGGGAAACTGAGGCAGCAGACCAGGGTCTCACCTGCCCAGTTCCTGATTGTTTGTTTCTTTTGGGGGCACACCCTGCAGCGCTCAGGGCCTGCTCCTGCTCCTGCTCCTGCTCCTGTCTCTCTGCCATCACTCCCGGGACCACATGGGGCTGGAGCAGCACAGGCTGTGGGCGAGGCTGCTGCCATCTCCCGGCCTGCTCTGCTCCTCCAACACGCTCGATCTGTGTCACTGTTTATGTTTCTTGGGGGCTGGGGGCATCTCCGCCGTTATACCGGGGCTCCAGGCAGTGCATGGACTGACCCCGAGTCCCATGCACTCAGCCCACAGAGCCGCCCCTGGCTGGCCTCACTGTCTGGAAGGGGAGCGAGTGGGGGCCGTCCTCGGCTCCCTGCCCCTCGACAGCGAGCAGGGCCTCTGCTTCCTCGCCTGTGAAATGAGAATGAAGGTGGCCGCTCCCCGAGGCTGCAGTAAGACTCTCTGAAGGCCCCCAGGAGCTGGGAAACACTCGTGCATGCAGCTCACAAGGCCAGGAGAGAGACTGGAGCCCGCGAACATCCGTGCATTGGTCCGCTGGGAGAGAAAGACTGGGGGGGGGTAAATAAAGGGAGCTTGGTTTCTCAGTGGGGCTGGGGCAGGGAAGTGGTTCTGGAAGGGAGGGAGGCGGCGGGGCCGTGGGGTGCTGGGAAGATGGTTCTGGACAAATGGGCTCTTTGATCCCCGCTGCCCCCCAGAACTGGCCCTTCTCTCACCTGACCAGGTTGGCTCCCTCCTAGCCTCTGCCCTGAGATGCCCCTGCTGGCTGGGCTGGGGGAGTGGGATGCCCCCCCCACCCCGTGCCCTGGCCTCGCCTCACCCTCCCCTGTCCTCTGCCTGCCCCTATCTGGTGTCACTCAGGCCTCTCCCTGCTGTCCTTGGCATGTCTCCCTCACCTTATCCCAGACTCACCTCCAGACCTGTTTCTCCCACCCTCTGATGAGGGGCGGCCCACCCCCACCTGTCCTTGGGACAAAGCCTTATGCTTCCCTCACAGCACGGCCGACCAGCGGGGACTACTCCAGCGTCCCCCTGCCCCACCCCCGGCCTGGTGCCTGCCTCACTCTGCTTCAGGCCCCCACCCCCTACTTGGCTTCCCCCCCAATCTGCTCCTCCCTGGTATCTGCCCCCACCCTGCCCACAGTGCTCAGGACCTGCTGTAGCTCCCGTAGCTCCCAGGACAAACCCCAGCCTGGCCCGTGGAGCCCTCGTGTCTTTGGGACCTCTCTGTGCCTATTCTCCCAACAAACAGCATCTGCTGCCCTCTGATCCTCATCTGCCCAACACGTCCTCTTCCAGGAAGCCCTCCTGGACTGTCAGGCCTGGTCAGGTGCTCTTGGGGCTCCCCCAGTCCCAGCCCTGACCACCCTGGCACCTCACTGAGGTGGGATTGGGGGAGGCTGTGATGTGAGTCATTTGGCTCAACTAGACAGTGGGTCCTGGGAGGCAGGACAAGGCTATCAGGTGTGTGTGTGTGTGTGTGTGCGTGCGTGCGTGTGTGTTGGGGGCCCTGAGTGTTTGTGGAACCAGACACCTGTTGTGGAGAGCACAGAGAGAGGAGTCTCTGGGGAGGCATCAGTGTCTGGTGATCTGGCGCCTGGCGCAGGAGCATGACAAGGCCTTGACCTTCCCTGAACCGCCCCCCCTCCCTGCAGCCCTGGCCCTTCTCGGCCAGTCCTCGCCTCCTGGGCCCCTGAGGGGCTTCTGGACCTGAGTCCTTGTCCCTCCGGAACCCAAGCAGCAGAGACCCAGTTCTGAGGCAAGGCCTCAGCTGCTCCGTGACAGGGAAGGCGGCCCCATGAGTGACTGTCACCCTGACCAGGTGAGCAGAAGCCCAAAGGGACCACAGGGCTGCGGGCCTGTCACTCCACCAGCTTTATAGGGCACTGCCGTGTGTCCGGCACCGTGCTGGGTGGTGCTGGTCCCTTATGAAACAGACAGGTGTCCCCCCAACCCCCAAACCTGTGGCTCCTGCCAGCAGTGTCCAGGATTCTGTGACAGGCCCTTGAGATTCCCTGGGGGCCGAGAGCCCAGGGGCTGGAGCATGCGCACAGGCATGAGACCAGATGGAGGTCCGGAAGCACCTCTCTGAGCACTGAGGCAGGAGTAGCCAGAACAGCTGGGTGTGGCCCAGAAACTCCCTCCCCAAAGGGAAGTGACCGATGGGGGCTGGAGCGATAGTAGTGAGTAGGCACTTGCCTTGCATGCAGCCGACCTGGGTTCAGTTCCAGGTATCCCGTAAGGTCCCGTGAGCTCCACCAGGAGTAATTCCTGAGTACAGAGTCAGGAGTAATCCCTGAACATCACCAGGTGTGACCCAAAAAGCCAAAAAAAAAAAATCATTTCTTCATGGGGTGGGGGTCACTACTGGCGGGACTTGGGAGTCTGCAGTGGCGGGATCAGAGCGGGAGGTCCAAAAGCTAACTCTGGGAGCCAATTCTTTGAAACATTTTTTTTTTCTTTTTTTTTTTTTTTTTGTCACACCCGGCAATGCTCAGGGGGTTACTCCTGGCTCTGCACTCAGGAATTATTCCTGGCAGTGCTCGGGGGGACCATATGGGATGCCGGGATCGACCCAGGTTGGATGTGTGCAAGGCAAACGCCCTACCCGCTGTGCTGTCGCTCCGGCCCCCTTGAACCATCTATGTGCTGTTCTGATCACTCATTCTGTAGATGGGGGTCCCCGGGCAGCCTGTGGTGCTGTCAGTTAGGTAAACGCCTCTCACCGGTCTCTTCCTCTGTTGGCTCTCGCTCCTCAGCTCTGGCCCTGGCTGCAGCTGCCGCAGGTGCCTGCAGGCCTGTGAGACCCTGGGGTCCATTCCAGGTGCTGGGTGGGGATGGGGGGGGGGGGAGAGACACATCTGGTCATCTTTAAAACTTCGGGACACGGGAGGGAAGCAGGTGCGCTGGGGCTGGAGTGCGGCGTTGAATTATGTACAAGAGAATCCATTATTAATAGTATTATAAACAAAATAAAAAGCAATTTGTTTGGGGGCCTCACCTGGCATTGCTCAGGAATTACTCCTGGTGGTGCTCGGGGGACCATATGGGATGTCGGGATCAAACCTAGTCAGTCGCGTGCAAGACAAATGCCCTCCCCACTGTACTATTGCTCCAGTCCCAATAAAATTAAGAAAATTTAAAATTGTTCGGCAGGGTGATACTATTTCACCAAAACTCTTCAGCGCCACCCTCGAAATCATCATGCGACAATTAGAATGGGAAGGAATGGGAGTGAAGATAGACGGCCGGCAACTACGTAGGTGTAAGCTTTGCTGATGACATCATTCTAAAAACACCAAACATTAGCTAAGCGGCACAAATGCTGGCCGACTTTGACCGAGAATGTGGAAGGATAGGTCTACAGCTGAATCTCAACAAAACTATGTTCATGAGAAATGAACTAGTTCCAGAGGCCCCATTCACTCTCAATGGAACCAACATCTCTGAATGCAGCACTTATGTGTACCTAGGTCGAGAAGTCAACATGATGAACGACCTAAAACCTGAAGCTGCGCAGGAGGAAGAGAGTGGCACGGAATGCCTTCAAAAGCATCGAAACAATAGTCAAAAGAACAAAGAACCTCCGGCTACGGGCATACCTCTTTGACTCTACCTTTCTCCCTGCACTGACATAAGCCTCAGAGACCAGGGCCTTTCGAAAGCAGGATAAGAATACCATTCGGGTCTCCCAAAGAGGAATCCAAAGAGCCATGTTTGGAATATCACGCCTCACTCAAGTGAGAGAGGGAATCTGGAGTTCCGACTCCGTCGCTATTCTAAAATCAAGGACGCTGTCTCATTTGCCAGAACATCAAAAATCAGATGGGCTGGTCACATAATGCAATCTGGAGTCGACTGTTGGACTAGAGCCGTTACCGATTGGATCCCATGGGATGCCAAAAGATCGAATGGTCGCCCACCTGCAAGATGGTCAGACTTCCTTATCAGGACCCTAAACAAACAGTTCAAAGCTCTTAATATCCCCAAAACAGACAGATGCCATTGGGCTACACTGGCATGTGATAGGGTCAAATGGAAACATTACTGGCCCCGCTGGAGCAAATCAATGAATAACGGGATATCAAGTGATCAAGTGATCAAGTGATACCAGGACCGGAGAGATGGTACAGCATGTAGGGTCTTGTCTTGCACATGGCTACCCGGGTTCAATTTCTGCCATCCCATATAGTCCCCGACCACTGCCAGGAGTGATCTGAGCCCAGAGCCAGGAGTTAAACCCTAAGTACCACCGAGTGTGGTCCCTAAACCCAAAAATAATAAACATTTAAAAAAATAAAAGGAAACAACCCACCAACACTAGAGATGACTCAAACCATTTTTTTCTTTTGTTTTTCTATTCTGGGCCCCGCCAGGGCTGCCCCCAGTGCTCAGGGGCGCCTGGTACCAGGGCCGAGCCCAGGGCCGCTCACATGCCTGCGCCTCTTCTCCCCAGCGGCCTCTGGCACCCGGAGTCACACTATTTCCTGGTTTTGGTGCCACATCGGCAGAGCTCAGGGGTTACTGTCCGGTCAGCGCTGCAGTGAGTCACTCCTGGGGGTACATGGGGGTTCATGTGGTGCCGGGGGATCCGGACCCTCCTATGGGCAAACCCTGTGCTGAGGCCCAGGTCTGCGCTCACATTCGGGCAGGAGGAGCCTGCAACTAATCAGATGTTTCTTCCTGGGCGCCGCCCCCTGGGTCCTGAGAGGATGGGGTCTGTAGGGAGGAAACTGAGGCACCCAAGGAGTTACTAAATCTCACCTGGTCCTTATCTTGGCCCTAGTTCCCTAAGGGAGCGGCCCCGCCCCCCACATTCCACTCCAGGACCTCGCCCAAGTCTTGATCAATATTTGTTAGAAACAAATATTGATCCTCCCCCCCCTCCCCCAGCCCCCTTGAACTGTCCTCCAGGGCAGGCAGTGGCCACAGGGGGCCAAACCCTGCAATCCCTTCAGTAGCCTGAGAGGTTTCACTGTCTCTCCCTATCTGTCAGCACAGAGGTGTCAGGCACTATTTACTCCAGGATCTGATCTGGGGTGTGGCTTCCTGAGCCCAGAGGGCAAGGTCTGGGCTTGCTCCCAGGGGAGGACTATCTTGATCTGGGGGCGAGAGGGGCCCTGTGTCCCCCTTCCTCCCACAAGGCCCCGCCCCCTTAGAGCACCCAGGCCACCAGATGGGGGCATGGGGTAGGGAGGAGGAGGGAGCCTGGAGTGCCCCCCTTCACCTGGGTTTTTCCAAGCCATTCAATTATTGTCACTTGTCACTTGTTTTCCCGTTCATCAATTTGCTCAAGCGGGCGCCAGTAACGTCCTCATTCGTTGGGAATGAAGTCCATTATTGTTACTGTTTTTGGCATATTGAAAACACCACAGGTAGCTGGCCAGGCTCTGTGAGCAGCATGAGCCAAGGCCGCAGCAGGGGGCGACCATGTGCAGGGGTGCATGGGCATGCAGGAGAACGAGAGGGCCGGGCCCAGCAGCATAGCGATGTGGAGCAGGACGCCGGACGCATGGAGCAGCAGACACAGGAATGGCGGTTACTGCGGGAAGCCCACGCAGCAGCCCAGCAGGCGGCAGTGTTGGTCCCGGGAGCAGGCAGCAGTGGTGGTCCCGGGGCAGGGCGCACACCGGGCAGGCAGAGCAGTGCCCGCTGCGAGGTGGCACCTGGCTCTGGCACTGGTAGCAGTACGCCCAGCCCTGGCCCAGGCCGTGGCCCACCAGCATCACACCCCGGATACTGGGGTCAGAGCGCAGGAACAGACCCACGTTGCCAGCAGGTTGAGTAGCTGGAAGGCGGCCAGAGCCACCTGCAAGGCCCGGGCCAGGGGTCCCAGAGGGGGCGGCCCGGGCCCCAGCACCAGCACGCAGGCCAGCTCCATGCCAATGGCAGCAGCCCACAGCGCAGTGAGCACGAGAGGGAGCCGTGCAGGTGTCCCAGCAGCGCTGGCCGCAGCCCAGGGCTGCCCCATGGTGTGGATTGTACAAATATTTATTGAGCCCTGGAAGAGGTGCCAGGCTGGACTGGGAGAGCTGTAACCCTTGCCAACTGGGCAGTCCTGGGGGTGATACCACTGCAGAGAGAACCTGGGCTGGGGGCATGGTGGAAATGCAAGTGAGGCCAGAGAAGGAGAGTCTAGGGTGTTCCTTTATCTCTGGGGGACAGGGTGGGCCTTTCTAATTTTATTTTGGGGTCACACCCAGTTCAGGAATAACGCTTGGCAGAACTCTGAGGACCCTATGGGATGCCAGGAAGCTACATACAAGGCAAGAACCGTGTGTGTGTGTGTGTGTGTGTGTGTGTGTGTGAGCAGCAGCAGGTGCCAAGGCCCTGAGGCTGGAGAGTGAACATGGTCAGGAGTGGATGGGTGGGAGTGGGTGTTATGGGGTCCTGGGAACCCAGATCTGTTTGTGATGCTTGATCCAGCCAGTAAGGGGCGGGTGCGATAGTCCAGCAGGTAAAGTGCTTGTTTTGTACGTGGCCAACATGGGTTTGATTCCCGGCATCCCGTATAATGCCTGAGCCCCACCAAGAGTGATCCTGAGCACAAAGCCAGGAATCAGCCCTGAGCTCTGCCAGGTGTGGCCCCAAACTAAAATTCAACATAGAGACAAAGTGGACGAGGGGAGGGTCTAGGTGATGCCTGAATATTTCTGGAGGGTAGTTGAGCAGGAAGTTGAGAAGGAGAGAGTCCAGGGGTGCTCTTATATTTCTGGGAGATAGGTGGGCCTTTCTAATTTATTTGGTGGAGATATTTAAGAAGATTTTTACTCGAGGGGTACAGAAAGAGGGCCATGTCCTCTCATTATCTCCGTCCCCAGACTGGCTGGGGTGAGCTGCTGGGAGCCCTTCCGTCTCTGGCCTCTCTGATCCTCAGAGCTGACATCAGAACGGCCCTTTGGGGCTGAGAGATAGTACAGCGGGTATTAAGGCACTTGCCTTGCATGCGTCTGTCTGGGGTTGGATTCCTGGCATCCCATATGGTCTATCCAGCCCTCTTAGGGTGATCCCTGAGTGTGGAGCAAGGGTCAGCCCTGAGCATCACCAGGTGGGTCATAAACCAAAAAACAAACCAAAGGGGCTGGAGTAATAGCACAGGGGTAGAGCGTTTGCCTTGCACATGGCGGATCTGGGTTTGATCTCCGGCATCCCAGTTGGTCCCCACTGAGCACTCTAGGAGTGATTCCTGAGTGCAGAGCCAGAAGTAACCCCTGAGTAACACAGGGTGTAATGGGAAAAAGAAACAAAGAAACAAACATAAAATACCCCCCCAAAACCCAGAACTTGGGGCGGGAGCGGTAGTACAGTGGATAGGGTGTTTGCCCTGCATACAGCGGACCCAGGTTCCATCCCTGAATCCCATATGTTCCCTGCCCCCCATGCCCTCACCGCCAGGAGTGATTCCTGAGTGCAAAGCCAGGAATAACCCCTGAGCACTGCCAGACGTGACCCCAAAAAGCAAACACACTAAACAAACAAACCACTTTGTTGGGGTCCCTCCCAGGGATCTTGACCAGCCATTGTGGCTCAGAAGCATGAAAGGGTCTAGGGATATGGTGCCCCCACCTCATACCACCCAAGTCCCCTCCGCTCTCTGGCCTGGAGCAGCGACTGTTTATACTCCACGCGGCCGCGCAGGGGCGCCGGTGAGCGCTGCGGATGCCGCTCTCACCCACCACCCCAGTGACTCCCTGCGATGCCCTTTTGCACACAAAGGGTCTACACTGGGGCGGAAAGGGTTTTCCCCATGAATTATAACACTGTCATGGCCCAGCCCACTTCCTTCCCCCGGCAGCCACTTCCTCATTTGTAAAACAAGAAGCCCTGAGAATCTGGCGGGGCGGACTCAGAGGACTTGGGTGGGCAGTGTCCCCTGTGGCCAGCGTTCGGCACAGCAAGTCAAGGCGCCTGCTCTGGGCACCTCTTTCTGGGCACCGCCCACCCCTAATTCCCTCCCCCACCCAGACCCTGTCCTCCTCCTCCCTCGCTCTGAACTCAGAGCTGGCAGGGCTCAGGGCCCATCTGGGTCTTGAACCTCAGTTTCCCCACCTGTGAAACGGACCATCGCTGTACTTCCCATGGAAACCTTGCAGAGAAATGAAGTCAGTGAGGGCTGGAGAGAGTCGGGATATAAGGCACTTGCACTGCGAGCCGCGACCGTCCCCGGTTGCTCCCCAGCACCGCAGAAGGGTCCTTGCGCCCCACCGGAAGTGATCCCTGAGCACAGCCAGGAGTAAGCTCTGGTGTGTCCCCCTCCAAAACGAGCCCTTGGAAGCCCCGGTAGCACAGCAGATGGGGAACTTGCCTTGCACACACTGAGAGGGTTTGATTCCCAGCACCCCGAATGGCCACCTGGATAATGCCTGAGTGCAGAGCCAGGAGTAACTCCCAGTATCGCTGGGTGTGGCCCCAAACCAAAACAAAATAAAAATGAGTCAGTGGAACGAAGTTTCGCACATGCGGGCCTGAATAAGGGCTGCAGGAACTCGGGCATCGTTACCAGCTCTGTGGGCTCTGTCCTGCCTCTGCATGGGACTGGACCTCCGGACTGGACCCTCGGGGACTGGTGCTCAGGGACTGCAGATGCTGGGTGAGTGAGGAGGGTTTATTAACACTAAGTTAGTGCTTGTCAATTGGTGTCAATGGAAACTGAGACCAAAGCGTAGGACAGCAGGGAGGGCATTTGCCTTGCACGCAGATAACGGGCTCCGTCTCTGGCCATCCCATAGTAATTCCCGAGTGCAGAGCCAGGAGTAAGCCATGAACATCCCTGGTGTGACCCAAACCAAATAGACAAAAACCAAACAAATGAAACGGGCAGGTGTGGGAGGAGCCTGGAGGGAGGATCTGGAGGGTGTATCTGGAGGGAGGATCTAAAGGGAGGATCTGGAGGAAGGATCTGGAGGGAGGATCTGGAGGGAGGAGTCTGGAGGGAGGATTTGCAGGGAGGATCTGCAGGGAGGATCTGCTGGGAGGATCTGGAGGGAGGATCTGGAGGAGGATCTGCAGGGAGGATCTGGAGGGAGGAGTCTGGAGGGAAGATCTGGAGGGAGGAGTCTGGAGGGAGGATCTGGAGGGAGGATCTGCAGGGAGGATCTGGAGGGAGGATCTGCAGGGAGGATCTGGAGGGAGGATCTGCAGGGAGGATCTGGAGGGAGGATCTGCAGGGAGGATCTGGAGGGAGGATCTGCAGGGAGGATCTGCAGGGAGGATCTGGAGGGAGGATCTGGAGGGAGGATCTGCAGGGAGGATCTGGAGGGAGGAGTCTGGAGGAGGATCTGCAGGGAGGATCTGCAGGGAGGATCTGCAGGGAGGATCTGGAGAGAGGATCTGGAGGGAGGATCTGCAGGGAGGATCTGGAGAGAGGATCTGGAGGGAGGATCTGCAGGGAGGATCTGGAGGGAGGATCTGGAGGAAGGATCTGGAGGGAGGATCTGCAGGGAGGATCTGGAGGGAGGATCTGGAGGGAAGATCTGGAGGGAGGATCTGCAGGGAGGATCTGGAGGGAGGAGTCTGGAGGGAGGATCTGGAGGGAGGATCTGGAGGGAGGAGTCTGGAGGGAGGATCTGGAGGGAGGATCTGCAGGGAGGATCTGGAGGGAGGATCTGGAGGGAAGATCTGGAGGGAGGATCTGCAGGGAGGATCTGGAGGGAGGGAGTCTGGAGGGAGGATCTGGAGGGGAGGATCTGGAGGGAGGATCTGCAGGGAGGATCTGCAAGGAGGATCTGGAGGAGGATCTGCAGGGAGGATCTGCAGGGAGGATCTGGAGGGAGGATCTGGAGGAGGAGTCCTCACGTGTCATTTGAGTCCCTGGTGTAGGACCTTCATGAGACAAAGACAGCTGGTGCCCTGCCCTGCTGGGTTTAATGTTGTGTCAGAAAAAGCAGAGCAACAACTGGAGAGGAAAGAGGGACGTGGCTAGCATGAGAAGCCCCTTCAGAGGGGATGGACAAGGACGTCCACCGGCATGGGCTGGGACATAGCCTCAAGAGAAGTGGGGGTCTGGGTTTCTGCACAGTTGAGGCAGAATGACGTCATAGCTCAGACCTTCTCTAGGGTTTTTCCCTCCCAGGAAGTTCATGCATATTCATGAGGGAGACCAGGCGCATGAATAAATGAGGACATGATGGATAAACAGAGCAGCATGTACAGGAAATGACAGGTGTCACTGAGGTGTGAGTTTCTGGGAGGGGTTCCTGGGTCCTTATTAGAGCAAACAGTTGTGGTTTTTTTTTCATACATACATCTGGTGGTAACCTCGGGCCACACCTGGCTCTGTACCTGTGGAGCCCAGAGGAGGCGTACGTGGTCGCAGGGATTGAGCAGGCGTTGGCTGCCATACCTCCCCCTGACTGCCTCTTTGGCCTGAGTCTCTGGAGGATAAGAGCCGGCTGCAGCTGGTCACTGGGCCAGGATTTGGGCTGTAGAGAAGCTGAGGGGTGAACTTGTCTTCTGAGCATGCCCAAGGGAACTGGGTACCCATATTTCAGACTAGGCTACAAGGTGGACTCTCTGGGGACTATAAGTTGATAAACAGAAGGGTCGGAGGGATAGAACAGGGGCTGAGACACTTGCTTTGCATATGGCAGAAGGGGGTTCAACCCCTGGCACTACAGAGGGTCCCCGAGCACTCAGGAGCGATCCCAGAATAGAGTCGTAAATGGCGGTGCTCAACTGTAGACCCCCCAAATCACAAAAACAGGGGGTGAGATTCTTGGAGGCTCCTCGCCTGTGCGATCCTGCTCCTCGCCTGTGTGATCTGCTGCCCACTGCTGGCTGCATATCGCCTTGCAGCCTGCCTGCGGCAGTTGGCGGGGAGGGAGGGGGGTGGGGAGAAGGATAGAATAGCAGGGAGGGTGTTTGTTTTGCACAAGGCCGGCTCGGATTCACTAGATCACTAGATCGCTACACATCCCATTGTTCATCAATTTCCTCGAGCGGGCGCCAGTAACATTTCCATTTGACCCTATCACATGCCAGTGTAGCCCAATGGCCTCTGGTTGCTTCAGGAATACGAAGAGTCTCAAACCGTTCATTCAGGGTATTGGCAAAGAAGTCTGACCATCTTGTAGGTGGGTGGCCACGTGATCTTTAGACGTCCCGTGGGATCCAGCCGGTAACACCTCTAGTCCAGCGGTCGTCTCCAAATCGTCCATGTCCATCGCCCATGTCCATCTGATGTATCCAAATACATTTGATTTTCGATGCCTTGGCAAATAGACAGCATCCCTGACTCTGGAATGGCGACGGAGGTCGGAACTCCCGATTCCTTCTCTCACTTGAGTGAGGCGTGATATTCCAAACATAGCTCTTTCAATTTCTCTTTGGGAGACCCGAATAGCATTCTCATCCTGCTTTTGTAGGGTCCAGGTCTCTGAGGAGTATGTTAATGCAGGGAGAACGGTGGAGTCAAAGAGATGTGCCCGAGTCAGAGGTTCTTTGTCCTTTTTAGCTATTTCTTCAATGCCTTTGAAGGCATTCCATGCCGCTCTCTTCCTCCTGCGCAGCTCAGGTTTTCACCACGTTCATCATGTTGACTTCTTGATCTAGGTACACATAAGTGCTGCATTCAGAGATATCTGTTCCATTGAGAGTGAATGGGGCCTCTGGAACTAGTTCATTTTTCATGAGCATAGTTTTGTTGAGATTCAGCTGTATACCTATCTTTCCACATTCTCGGTCGAAGTCAGTCAGCATTTGTGCCGCTTGGCTAATGTTTGGTGTTATTAGAATGATGTCATCAGGGAAGCAGAGGTGATGTAATTACTGACTGTCTATCTTCACTCCCATTTCTTCCCATTCTAATTGTTGCATGACGTTCTTGAGGGTGACGCTGAAGAGTTTCCGGTGAAATGATATCACCCTGCTGAACCCCTCTTTTGACATCAATAATCACTTCCTTGCAGAATGGTGAGATCCTGGTGGTGAATCAGTAATACAGTTCACGAGGGATCTTGATGTATTGGGTTTGAGCACCCTGTTTGGCTAGGACTTCAATAACCGCTTTGGTCTCAACAGAATCAAAGACTTTCTTTAAAATCAATGAACATGAGACAGAGCGCATCTTGAACTCCCTACAAACCTCAGTGAGCTTGGTTACTGTGTGAATATGGTCGATTGTGCTGAATCCTTTTCAGAAGCCTGCTTGCTCTCATGGTTGTCCTTCATCTAGTGTTTTTTTTTTTTTTTTTTTGCTTTTTTGGGTCACAGCCGGCAATGCTCAGGAGTTACTCCTGGCTCTGCACTCAGGAATTACTCCTGGCGGTGCTCGAGGGACCATATGGGGACGCCGGGATCGAACCCAGGCCGGCACGCCGGCCGCGGCAAGGCAAATGCCCTACCCGTTGGGGTATCCGCCCCGGCCCCCTTCATCTAGTGTTCTGCCAATCCTGTTAAGGATGACTCGAGTGAACAGCTTGTAAATGACAGACAACAGGCAGATGGGGTGATAGTTGCCAATGTCGTGAATGTCTCCCTTCTTGAACAGTAGAACTGTCCTGCTGGTTTTCCATTGGGAGGGCACCTTGTATTCGGACAGGTAGCGTGTGAAGAGCCAAGCTAGTGTATTGATGAGTACTGATGGCAGATTCTTCAGGTGTTCGGGTCTGACTTTGTCTGGGCCTGGTGCTGTTCCCTTCTTTACTGAAGAAATGGCATGTCAGATTTCAGAAGGGAGAACGTTGGGAATGACATATCCATCCTGTGGAATTTGGTATGTGGGCAGGTAGAGGTGGCTATCAAAGAGATCTGAGTAGAAGTCATGGATAATCTTCTCCATTGCCTTTCAGGAAGATGTGATAGATCTCTCAGGATGTCGGAGGGCAGTCATCTTAGTCTTATAGTTGGCGAAGGACAGGCGGGCGGTGTGAATGCTTTTCCCAGCTTCTGCTGAATCTTCCAGTATTTCTGCTCTTCTCTCTTTGAGGTCTTCCCTTTATCGCTTCTCTGCACCACTTTGCAAACTTGGACATTAGCATTTGGTCTCCTGAGTCTGCTTCAAAACTCTTGAGCTCATTAGCCAACGTGGCAAGGCACAAGCCTCAGGAGACCAAATGCTATTGGCTAATGAGCTCAAGAGTTTTGAAGACAGGTGTTCTTTAGTGGCTTTCTCTGTCTCAGCATACTTTGCACAATCATGGAGGTGCTGAACCAGTCTGTTGTATTCTTCATCGATGTTGTCAACCATGATAACTTCCCACGTTGCCGCAATGATGCCAAAGAGTTCCCAGTTGGTGGTCATTCTGGGAGTTCTCTTCTTAAACTTTGCAGTCTTTTCTCCCCATTGCATGAAGTAGAATTTTTGCATGAAGGAGAAGGTGGTCCGATCCTGTTTGGAATTTTGGGACAACAGCGACAAAACCGTCGATTGAAGATGATGTGGTCAATTTCATTGTGGAACTGTCCACCAGGAGATTCCCATGTCCAACGTTTCGCTTCAGCCTTCTGGAACTGTGAGTTCCCATGAATGGTCTTGGTGGACATGATGAACTCAGATAGTCTCTCACCCTGTTCGTTCCATTCTAGATCATGGGCCCTGATGTGGAGTTCTTCGGCTGATCTTCTCGGTCCTATCTTGGCATTAAAATCACCGACTATGATCTTGTAGAAGGTGTGATCTTTCTTATAGAACTCCTCCAGTTCCATGTAGAATTTCTCAATTTCATCTTCCTTGTATGCAGATGTTGGTGCATAGACAAGGAAGATAGAAACTGCTGGCAGTGGGCCACATCTCTTCAAGTGCTTCCGATGCCAGTGCACGTGCGTTGTAAGAGCTGTACTTGCAATGCACGGTCCCCCACTTGAGACTTTTTCTTTTTGCTTTTTGGGTCACACCCGGCAATGCTCAGGGGTTACTCCTGGCTCTGCACTCAGGAATTACTACTGGTGGTGCTCGGGGGACCATGTGGGATGCCAGGGATGGAACCCAGGTCGGCCAAGTGCAAGGCCCTACTCACTGTACTATTGCTCTCTCCCCACTTGAAACAGTTTAGAAACAATGTTTCCTGACAGTTAACATGTAGCGAACCAGGTTATATAAATCCTGGCCCCACAGGGCAGCACACACGCAGCCCACAGTAACCGTCCCCAGCTAACTGCCCCTCACCGCACACATTGCCCATCCCCTGGCTTGGGAGCACCGCCCAGATGAATACCCTGGGGCGCCTCTCCATCCAGACCTGGGTCCGAGGATCTGAAGCCCCTCAGCCTGCCCGAATCCGCCTGGCCGTTTCCCCACAGGACCCAGGAGGGTGGTCGTGCTGGCACCCACTGAGTTCCACAGCTCCTTGGACGACAACATGTCCCCTGCAACCTCTGGAGGCGGAAGCCCAGCGGGTGACTCAGGTAAGGTGGAAGTGAATGAACCCGCTGGGGACCCCAGCATTGTGGCAGAATTCCTCTGGGGGCGCATCCTGGTGCCCGACCATGTGGATTTGGTGGCCACCAGGACGGGTGCGGATGTGCTGGACTCCTCGCTGACCATGCGCGAGCTGAGCCCTGGGAACGGAGCCAACTACAGCTGTGAGATCCAGAGGCCACATTCCAGGTCTGGAGCGCTCACCTGCTCCAGGTGTCTGTGTGGGGGGGGAGAAGCACGAGACCCTCTGTGGTCCCCAATTCCCCCTGGAGTCATTCCTGAGAACGGAGCAGGAATAAGCCCTGAGCACTGATGGTTGTGACCCAAACCCAGTAACAATAATAATAATAAGGCTGGGATGAGGCTTGACCTGTGCTGATTTTATTGATTGATGTTTAATAACAGGCCGGGGTGGGGCTCTGTGCTTGTAACGTGCACATGTGAGCCCGGGCTTAATCCCCATACACAGCAAAGAACTAAAGTCAAAGAAAAGAGCCGAGTGGATCATGAGGATTAACTGCACTAAGCCTCCCCAGCCCCATTTTATAACTGCGGGACCGAGAAGGGAAGGGGGAGCCCGTGACCCGGAGCCCTGGGCCCTGCACTCCGGGTCAGCCCGTGATGCCGGTGGTTCCTGCCGCGTCTGCTGTGTCTGTAGGTCGGGACAACCACAGCGGCCCTGACCGCAGTAAGCGCGGGAGGGTGCTGAGGTGGGAGAGGCGCCCGCAGAGCCCTGCCCAGTCCTCTGGGTTCCGGGATCACCCCTGGGCTGCCCCCCAAATCTGCTGCATCTGACTCGAAGGCAAAGTCTAGTTCACTGGGTCTGTTCTCGGGGCTGTTGATACATTTCCGCTGTTCCACTCCTGACTCTGTACTCTGGGCCCCTCCTGGCAGAGCGGAGAGACCATGTGGCTGCGGAAAACAAATACAAGCCCCCCAACGTACAAGCACGTGCTCCAGCCAGGGGAGCACCACGCCCAGCACTGTCTCTGGGACATGGGGCCGGTGTTTTAATGGTGCCCCTTGCCGGGCCCTTTGTGCTGCAGCAGGGGGACTGCCTGGCGTCCCGGGAGAAGGACACTCAGGCCTGACCTTGGGCCACAGGGCTCCCAGAGAGAGCCAGCCGTCGGTGGTTTTGTCTGAAAGGACCTTGCAGGTCAAGTTTGAGTCTTCCCCACCCCTGGGACTTTCTGTGCAGCTGTGGAGTGAAGCCCGCGCTTCCCAGGATCACCAACAGAGGGCGCCAGAGCAGGGATTGACAGAGACGCTGGGCAGGGGTGGGTGAGATCAAAGCGGACACAGGCTCCAGCACAAATCTCCCCCACAGACCTTCCCGCCCCAACCACCCCGCAGTGTTGGCGCGAGCTCGGGGTCTTCATCACCGCCCTCAGGCGTCGTCATGGCTGGAAGGACTCACAGAACTCGGATGAGCCTGGGAGGTTTCTCTCCCTGAATGTGTGGGATGGGAGGTGTGGGGGAGGGGGTCTGCATGGGGAAAGCACAGGTGGGGTCGGGGCTCAAGAGCTGCTGGTTCCCTGTGAAAGAGTTGGCCACCCGATGGGGTGACTGACTGGGAGCTTCGGAACGCCGCACCTATCAAGGAAAACTCTGAGAGACCAGGTCCTATGCAAAAGCAAGGGTTTTATTAATAAACGAGTATACTAGGGCCCATAGCATGACCCCAAGCGGTCAGTGGCTAAGAGCCCAGAGCCCTTCCAGGGAGGATCTTTTAAGAGATAGTTCCCGCCGCTACAGAAAAGTCCACGCATAAACATCCAATAGATTTAAAATATTATATCAAAGTCTGCATGCAGGCAGCCAATCACTTTGTAACAAGTAACCATCCCCCACCAATCAGATCATTCTTAATACTTCTTTCTATATTTGGTGCAGCTAGATACACGTGTGGGATCATGGGTCAGCAACGGCTATGCGACGTGCAGGAATGCAATCCAGGCAATTCAGGCCAGATAGCAGGTTCTGGGAGGGGGTCTCATAACCTCTAACAGGAATTTGTTCTGGGCCTTTTGTAGATAACAAAAAGGTTACTTCAAGATGAAAAGGACACTCAGGCCCTAAATTGGTAACTTTCCATGAGTAGGCCTGCCCTGGTTGGGAAAGGGGGGCGGGTTCTGCCTTCTTTCACCTGGAGCCCCACCCACCGCCTTATTTATCCTGGAACCCCCCAGGACAGCACCAACTTCCATGGCTTAGCCGGAAGTAAGCCCTGGTGTGGCTGAGTCTCACCCCCCACCTCCTCGTGCAAAGACACACACACACACACACACACACACACACACACACCATGGACAGAAAAACTAAATAGACTTTTTGTGTTATTTTGGCTATTGGGCCACACACAGAGATGCTCAGGGCTTACCCTGGCTCTGTGCTCAGGGATCACTCCTGGCGGTGCTCGGGGTTCCAGGAATTGAACCCGGGTTGGGCAAGTGCAAACCAAACACCGGCCCTCTGTGCTTCTGCTCTGGCCCATGCTCTGGCCACTGTGTTTGTACCTACCTGCATCCACACACCTGCTCTTCCTTTCCTTTTCGTTTTAGGTATTTTTTGGAGGGTGTTTGTAATGCGTTCTTTTGTTCATCTCATCTTACCTAGATAGCACCCCCTGCAGGTTTTTGGTTCCTGGTTGTCTCCTTCCTATAATTCCTAAATCCTATGCAATGAATGTGAACTGTCTTTGTAATGTAAACCATGCAAACTTTGAGATGGATTGACCTCTGGGACTAGGGGATAAGAGAGTTGGGGTCCTTGTGGAGGTGGTCAGTCAGCTCAAGTGAGTGAGCTCAGGTCAGTCAGCTCAAGTCAGTCAGCTCAAGTCAGTCAGCTCAAGTCAGTCAGCTCAAGTCAGTCAGCTCAAGTCAGTCAGCTCAAGTCAGTCAGCTCAAGTCAGTCAGCTCAAGTCAGTCAGCTCAAGTTAGTCAACTGCAAAGATGAGAGCTGCTGCCCTCCGGCTGGTGACCATTAAAAAATATTAATGGATATGCATCGTGTTCCTGGTGTCTCATCTCTGCGCCTCCGACCCGACAGGACATTCCTGCTTCAGCGGAGGGCTGCCGCTCTCCCATGCCGGGGACTGAGCCTGCAATAAGAGGTGAAGGGGGCTGGGACTCTGAGCCTGCTGCCTAGCTATTGCCCGTCCCAGAAGGATTTTATGGGGAGCGAAAACCACCAAGCAAACATTTCGTTCAGAGCAGGAAGTAGCAAGGCGGTAAAGAGCATCAAGCCCTGGGACCCATGGGCACAGTCTCTTTGATCTCCCTCATTTTTGCTCTCAGAGTTCCTCCTTCAGGTCTTCCGTTGAAGTGGCCTCTTGTTCTCATATCAGAGGGCAGATGGACATGATTAGAGTTGGTGATTCATGAGTAAGGGCTCCGAGTGATTAGGGCTGTAATACCTTGATCACTCTTACCTGCCTGTTTAAACAAAAATGTATAAAGAAAGAGGGCTCTAGGCGGCAAAGTTTGAGAATAATGTTCCCTGTTTCAACTCTTTTATGATTTCAGCTCCTCCCTCCAGTCTCTCCCTCTTTCCTTTCACATGTGAAGCTTTCACAGGTACTAAACCTTGGTACTAACACTGGCACCAACTCGTCCCGGAGCATCAGTGGGTGCGATCCCCAAAAATGAAAAAATAAATATATAAAAACTTCCCCTTCCCCTGTTGCTGCTGCTGTAGAAGGGCTGTGTCCCTACATTTGCGGTCTCGGTGCTGCCCCACTTCCCCAGGTGCTTCCTGGGTGGGGGTCCCAAATGTGCTGGTCAGGGGCCGGAGCAATAGCCCAGCGGGTAGGGCGTTTGCCTTGCACGTGGCCGGCTCATGCCGGCCAGGGTTCGATCCCCCGGCATCCCATATGGTCCCCCGAGCACCGCCAGGAGTAATTCCTGAGTGCAGAGCCAGGAGTAACCCCTGAGCATTGCCGGGTGTGACCCAAAAAGCAAAAAAAAAAAAAAAAAAAACCAAATGTGCTGGTCATGGTGCTCCCGGAGAATGCTGTGGTGCTCACACGTGCTCATCTGCTGCGGGACACTTCAGTGCTCACAGACTTCACTTGTGGGGCTCCCTGGGGTGCCCACTCTTCAGCTGTGGTGCTCACACACCCCTGGCTGTGCCCATCTGGGAGTCTGGGATCTGCTGCTCTGCGCCTGGGGGTTTGGGTCTGACCCTGATCGTGCAGGTTTACTGGGATCCGTGACAGTGTCCTGGGTTTTCTCTGTGTAAATCGAGGACTTTCATTATTTTGTCTGCATTGTCTTCCGTGCTGGCTCTATTTAAGCAAACTCTGCCCTCAGCAATCAGGGGCCCTTGGGTATTACAACCCACCGTCAGTGGTGCCCAGAAATGGAAACACCTTTTCCTTTTTGTTTTTCTTGGTTGAGCCACACTCAGGGTTGCTCACGGTGAGCCTGGGCATCCACAGGCGAGGTTTGGACTGACTTCAACCCACCACACACCTATGAACATCTCTGCTGCAGCAAAACTCAGCAACAAAACAAGCCATCAAAATATGTGAGAAAGACGACATTCTTCTATTCAGCTCGGGGCGGGGGTGCTGGGGCATGCAGTGCTGGGGTCCTGTAGGGACCCATGAGCAGAGCAGACCATGTGCTCCAGCAGAGCCTTCTCCCAGCCGTGGACATCCAGATGGCCCCAGACACATGGGAAGATGCTCTTCCTTGGCTGGAGAGGTAGTACAGGGGGCAGGACGCTTGTCTTACACCGGCAGACTGAGGCTCAGTTCTGGCATCCCACATGGTCGCCTGAGCCAGCAGTCATTCCTGAGCACCACCAGGTGCAGCCAAGCCACCACGGCTCCTCCTGGTAGTTACGGACAAGCCCCACTGCCCACAAACGCTCAGGAAGACTCATCGTTTAGGACTGCTAACTAGTTCCATGAGCGCAATGTCCTGCCTTGCCCAGGCTTTACAGCTCCTCTGCCCTGACCTGAACGAACACACCTGGGTGGTGGCCTTGGCCATGGTCCTACCCAGAGTGTCCACTGTCGTGGCCTTATGCTCGCAGGGAACTGTCTATGCAGCTGCACACCCTCCACCAACCCCCAAATACTCCCCAAAACTCAGCTTGTCCCCAGTCTGACTCCCAACCCTGCCCCCCCAGCCAGCCCTCAGTGGGTCCGTCCATGTCAAACCACAGTGCACAGGTGCAGACGTGGGGTCCCAGTACCGCCCTCAGGCTCTGCTGGGCTGGAAGGACTCACGGAACTCGGGAGAGCTGGGCTGGTTCCTCACCCTGGACATGTGGGATCAGGGTCTGCAGAGGGGAAAGCACAGCCCGGGGGACCAGCTCGGGCTCTGTTGGTTCCCACCAAGTCCCACCCATCAGCTTCTCCCAGGATCCTGCATGCCAACCCCCACCCCACTACCACCCGGCAGCTCACCTCAGCTCCACGTCCAGAGCTTCTCTAGGTTCAGAGTGAACACAGGGGTCTGCCATGGGCCACCTGAGCTTAAGCCCCAGCAGGGATCCAGCTGAAACACTTCACCAGGTGCCCCATAACCACACAGTTGCCATAGACTCTGCAGTGTGACCCCAAGATCCCTCCAAATTAAAGCTCTGCTATCAAATGAGAGAGCCCAGGGCTCAGGAGAAATGTCCTGAGCCAGAGTCAAAGATAGAATTAATCCCTCCTCACAGATAATGACCTGATAGGAAGAGAATCTCTGTAAGATTCTGAAATCTGGGACCTGAGGGCTCATTCCCTGGCCTCAATTGCCTTCGTTGCAAGTGTGAGGTCATGAGTTTGATCCCTGGTGCCACCACATAAGCTAAGCATGACTCTGTTGACTCTGATTCCTACTGCCATGATGCCATTGAGCATAGCCAGTGGAGCATAGCCAGGGGTGTGCCAGCACCACAGCTGCAGAATGGGCGCCCCAGGGAGCCCCACTAGTGAAGACTGTGAGCACTGAAGTGTCCAGCAGCAGATGAGCACATGTGAGCACCACAACAATATCCAGGGAGCACCATGAACAGCACATTTGGGACCCCCCACCCAGGAAGCACCTGGATGAGTGTGGCAGCACCGAGACCCGCAAACGTGGGAGACACAACCCTTGCTACAGCAGCAGCAACAGAGGGAAGGGGAAGATTTATTTTTATTTTGTTTCTTTGATTTTTTTTTTTACTCTTTTTGGTACCACATGCGGTCCCCTGAGTCCTGCCAGGGCCAGGCCCCACCCCAGGCCCATTTTAGCCCAGCCACCACCCATAGGAACACCTGGTCTGTCCTGTGTATCTCAGTTTCCTTCTCAGCAGTGGGGTTGGCAGTCTGAGAGTGCAGGTGCTGCTGTAGAGCCCACTTGCTGTAGAGCCCCACTGTGGGCGGGTCTCCCGCTTCAGTAACCACCTGGACCGCACCTGGCTCTGGTACCCTTCTGCAGTGTGTAGTTGGAATTGATAGAGAAAAGCCACAGAGCAAATATACCTGGGGCGCTGCCCTGCTCCCCAGGACCCCTGGCATGGCCCCAGCCCATGCCCAACCGCTGCTGTACCCGCTGTTCTGGCTGCCTTTGCTGTTACTGTTCTGGAGTTTCGTGAACGCTGGTGAGTGGCCCCACACCATTGGCCTCCCCTTCTCCCTGCACTCAGCCCCTGACTCCCCAGGCTGAGAGCCGCCCCCCCCTTCCTGGCCCCCAGTCACAGCTACCCCAGTAAGCAGGGGCAATGGACCCAGGGTACAGCTCTTGGTCACAAGGAAGGGGAAGCCCAGTCCCCAGCGTGTCCCCAGGGGGAATCAGTGTGGGGGAAGGGATGCAGGGAGAGGGGGCTCTGAAGATGGGGCCCATAGCAGGATGACCCACAGTGACGCCTCAGGCTGCTGGAAGTTTCTCCCCAGGGCACCTTGATCAAACACCAATGAATAGAGGGGCTGGGGCATGCACGTTCTGACCCAGATGTGGAGCGCTAAGGTGCCCAGTTATGAGGCGTCCAGTATGTACTCACTCGCTGACCATCCCTTTACTGTCCAAGAAGGGGCAGGTCCAGGGACTTCCTGAGTCTCTGAGCTCAGAGCATTTTTAGGTATGGAAACTGGAGTGAGTTCATGAAGTTGCCTCAGCTGCCTCATTGATGGAGGTGGGAACTCCGGATTCCTTCTCTCACTTGAGTGAGGCATGATATTCCAAACATAGCTCTTTCAATTCCTCTTTGGGAGACCCGAATAGCTTTCTCATCCTGCTTTCATAGGGCCCAGGTCTCTGAGGCATATGTTAATGCAGGGAGAATGGTGGAGTCGAAAAGATGTGCCTGGAGTCAGAGGTTCTTGGTCCTTTTAGCTATTTCTTTGATGCTCTTGAAGGCTTTCCATGCCGCCTCTCTTCTCCTGTGCAGCTCAGGTTTTAGGTTGTTCATCATGTTGACTTCTTGACCTAGGTACACATAACTGCTGCATTCAGAGATCTTTGTTCCATTGAGAGTGAATGGGGCCTCTGGAACTAGTTCATTTTTCATGAACATAGTTTTCTTCAGATTCAGCTGTAGACCTATCTTTCCACATTCTCGGTCGAAGTCAGCCAGCATTTGTGCCGCTTGGTTAATGTTTGGTGTTATTAGAATGAGGCCATCAGCAAAGCGGAGGTGGTATAGTTGCTGATGGTCTATCTTCACTCCCATTCCTTCCCATTCTAACTGTCGCATGATGTTCTTGAGGGTGGTGTGAAGAGTTTTGGTGAAATGGTATCACCCTGACGAACTCCTCTTTTGACATCAATGATCACTTCCTTGTAGAATGGTGAGATCTTGGTGGTGCATCCATAATACAGCTCACAAAGGATCTGATGGAACTAGTTAACAGTCCTAAATGATGAGTCTTCCTGAGGGTATGTGGGCCGTGGAGTTTGTCCATAACTACCAAGAGGAGACATGGTGGATTGTTGCACCTGGTGGTGCTCAGGAATTACTCCTCACTCAGGTGACCATGTGGGATGCCTGAACTGAGCCCTCAGTCTGCTGGTGTAAAACAGCGTCCTGCCCACTGTACTACTTCTCCAGCCCAAGGAAGAGCATCTTCCCATGTGTCTGGGCCATCTGGGTGTCCTCTTTGGAGAGTGTCTGTCCAGGGCCTGGGAGAAGGCTCTGCTGGAGCACATGGTCTGCTCTGCTCATGGGATCCCTACATGGACCCCAGCAAGGCATGGTCGCCCAGCATCCCGTCCCTCCCAGAACTGAACAGAAGAACATCGTCTTTCTTGTGTAATTTGATGACCTGTCTTTGTTGTTGCTTCTACAGAGATGTTCATAGTTGCGTGGTGGGTTGGAGTCAGTCCAAACTTACCTGCAGATGTCCAGGCTCAAATCCTATCTCTGCCCTTATCCACTGTGTGACTGTAGCAAAGGACTCCGTGCCTCAGTTTTCCTTCTATGAAACAGGGTTAACAGCAGCATTTGGCTCAGGAACCTGCTGGTAGACCCAGTGCTGAGACGGGGCAACCCTCAGACAGCCCTGATCTGTGGGAGCACTCCAGGAGTGCTCACTGTCTCGAGTGCCTTCTTACTAACTAGGAGAATGGACCAGAGAGGTTCAAGAACCCTGCTTGGGGCCTCCCAGCAGAGTCTGAAGGTTGTAATCGGCCTCTTCCTGGGCGGGATCCCGGCCCTCACCCAGCCCCTGGTCTTCTGAGGGAGTAACAACACCCTTTGCCATCAATTCTAAGACCTAGAGCATCTTCCCCATGCAGACCTCTAAGTGGGGGTAAGAGGGGCTGAGCCTGCATCAAATGACAGGGTCACCTCTGAGAGCTCGTGAATATACTTAATGCCCCAAATTGCAGTAAGATGGTCTAATCGTGGTCTTGATTTTTATACCGCTGACCATCATTGGACCATCACTGGCAATTAATAACCTCTGGGTGAGCTCAGTGGTTTGCATTGCAATTTCTTTCTTGTTATTTTTGGTTTTGTGGCAAATGTTCAGGGGGATCATATGGGATGTGAGGGACTGAACCCAGGTTGGCCACAGGCGGGGCAAACACCCTACCCGGTATACTAGGATAGTATCACTCTGGCCCCAGGTGTTGTTTTGATATGTTGAACCTGGGGACCAGTGAGAGAGGTCAGTTGTGCACCATGACAGGAAGAGGCGAAGTCCCTTGAGGGAAAGTGAGTCTGCAGAGCCTTAGGAAAAGACAAGCACTGGGGGAACCTCTGCAGAGACACATGTTTTATTCCAGACAGGCTTAGGTTTATATGCCTTAACAGAAGGAAGGGGACTAAGGAAAAACACATCCAGAGTGGGGTGGGAGGGTTTTCAGCTCAAGCCCAAAAACAGTTAAGCAAGGTGGGTTTTGTTTGTTTGTTTCTTTGTTTTTAAGAAAAGTTTTTTTTAGGTAGAATCAAAACAAGATGTTTTGTCTTTTACGTTCTCCTCAGCAATTAGCTCCCTCAATGCCCCCAAGTGCTAGGAACAGTGACTGAATGTTGCAGCCTGTCGGGGAACGGCCGCCAGGGTCCCCGACAGTGTCAGGACAGAGGTTCTCTTCTACCTCCAAGGGCGCCCGGGAAAACAGATGAAAACTCATGAGTCCGGTGCAGTTCCAAAAAGGCTTTTAATAGTACAAAAGCTCTTCCACAGCACTCCAATATAATGAACAAACTTTAGCTCTGGTCCGAACTTAGACCATACAAAAGAGCCTAAGTCTCCCACCAAAGAGAAAGGATCTCACCCGAGATGAGTCCTACCCAGAAGAAGGAGCAAAAGGCCAAAGAGCAAAATCCAAAAGCAAAAAGCAAAAGGCCGAGGAGCCAAAAGCCACAGGAGCCAAAAGGTAAAAAGGTTAAAAAGTGAAGGGGCCTCAAGTCAGCCCCTTGTATACACCCAAGTAATCCAATCGGGAGGTTGCCATGTCAACAAAGAACCCTAAACAGAGTGTAGTGTCACACCCTATTGCAGGTATAAACAAAGGTTTATACCTTATAATCCGAGATTATCTCTTATGTAAAACACTGGAGAGAGAGAGGGCTGATATAAAGTAATACATCTTAACTTCATGAGCTTCATGTAATCTAGATGGTACCCACAAGGTCCTTCTTATTATTATCTGCACCAGGGTGATTCTGAGTATCTTGTTCTCGTGTACTGAAAGGATCACACTTGCCTGCTTAGAGCAAACTAGTATGATCCTTCCTATAGTCTTCCTATAGTCTCAGCATAGCCAGGGTGGTAGTCTCCTGGTAAATTCTAACTGTCCCACGTTGGGTACAGTGGGTATAAAGAGGAGCTGTGCCCAATCTAGAAAACATAGAAGTCTTAGTAGATGTATAAGTCAGAAGTTATTCAGTCAAGGTGACTTCTGTAACTGCCACACCCTCTAGCAGTGTTTACATAGAAGAGAGGTCTCATTAGAATGAACCTTGACTTAAGTAGATTAAGCTGGGAGTGAGCAAAACAACAAAACTCCCAGAATAGCTAAACCTGTCCTCCAACAGCAGCCTGCTGCCTGCTGTCCTAGAGGCAGGAAGGGGGCCCAGGCTGCCTGAAGTCAGGGTCATCTACCATTTGTCCACTTCGGCTGATTCTGGGGAGCTAACCCTTGACCCAAGCTGTTCCCCCAATCATTCCCTGCAGACCCCCAAACCCAGTTCTATGCTTTTTCAGTATTAAATTAATTTCCATTTATATGATGTATATTCAGGTGATTTTAATATAGATTTTTTTGTCACATCAGGTGGTGGTCAGGGTTTACTCCTGGCTCTGCACTCAGGGATTACTCCTGGCACTGCTCAGGGGACCCTACGGGATGCTGAAAATCAAACTCAAGTCAGGTGCTTGCAAGGCAAATTCCCTATCAACTGCGTTATCGCTCCAATCCCTAGAATCCCTGGACTAAAGTGAACTCCCAGGTGAAAGGCCTCGGGTGCTCCTTCCTGTATTGACCAGGGAGCTGTTGGTAAAACACCCCCTCCACCATGTCTCCCCACCCTCCAGACAGTGAGATGACCTTGCGGGTACCCCCAGAGGTGCGTGGCCGCCTAAACCACACCGTGGCGCTGCCCTGCAACCTGCAAGCTGAGGAGTCCAGCCCGCCGAAAGTGACGCAGGATAACATGGAAGCGGCTGGAACCATATGGGGAGCCCAGCGTCATGGCTGTCCTCCACGTGCTGCAGGGCCCCCGGATCTCCCAACCCGACCGCGTGGAATTCGCAGCTGCCCAGAAGGACGCTGAGCTGCTGGGCGCCTCCTGATAGTGCACAGGCTGCGTCAGGAGGACCGAGGCCAACTACACGTGCTTGAGATCACCGTGTCCTCCGGGGGAGAGCAAGAGCGCCTGCACCTGGCTCCGGGTGTTCTGTGCGCGTGGGGTGCAGGGGCTGAGGCGGGGCGGAGGCAGAGGTGGGGCTGGGGCTGGGGGCAGCAGAGAGAGGACTGGAAGGTTATGGGGGGGGTGCGGGTGTCAATCCCCTCCCAGCCCACATTTTTTTTGTTTGCTTTTGTGTCACCAACCTCCGGCTTTTGTTCCCTGCACTGGGCACCGTCCATCCTGACCCTGTGGTCTCTCCGCCCCTCTCCATCGTGTCCACCCGCCACCTCCACCTGCGCCCTGTGGACTCTGCGGGGCTGCTCTGCTGCTCCCCCACTCCCTGCTCTCCTCCAGCACCAGCCCGGTGATTCCTCCCCCCAATCTGCAGACTGGTGCCGACCTCAGAAATGTTCCTCAGGGCTGAAAAGCTCACTCGGGTGTCAGCAGCGTTTTTAACTTACTGCTGGTGTCTAGGGCTTGGGGGCGGCAGCAGTGCACGGAGGTTCCAGCCCACTGTAGTGTCTGCAGCCCAGTTTCTGGTTATTTTTGTTTGTTTTTTGCTTTGGGCCACACCCGGAAATAACTCAGGGGTTACTCCTGGCTCTGCATTTGGGAATCACTCCTGGGAGTGGTCAGGGGACCATAAGGGATGCGGGGATGGAATCCAGGTTGGCCACGTGTAAGGCACACGCCCCTAGTTGCCTTATTATCTCTATGACTCTGACATCAAAAAACTTTTTACAACTAATAGATTTTATTCCTACCTTAATTACTGGTCAAATAATTCTATTTCAAATGGTCACAGATACAAAACATTGAAAACAACCCAGTACTTCACACTGGGCCCATCAGGAGAGTCCACAGAGCTGCTGGACACTCCCCACCCCTTCCCCCCAGCTGTCTACACTGCAAACTCCCCACTCCCTCGGCAGCGTCTACCCTGATTGTCTGATGCGTCAACACTGTCCACTTGCACACAGACCCCCGCTCTGCTTCGCTTCACCCAAGTGACTTTGCTGCTGGCTTTGGGAGGAACCAGCAGCGGGAGGCGGGCACTGACAGTCACCCCGTCAGACCTGGTGTGCCGTATGCGGGGGAGGGTCCCAACCTTCCTCAAGGTACCTCATACTGACTGTCGGGACCACAGACGGGGGTCCTGAGACCCGGTGCCCAGCTGCTGCCCTCCCACTCCAAAACCTCTGGGCTTCTGCTCCCAGGAACACACATCCCTCCTGCAGGCCCCATCTCAGCTCTGCCTGCAGGATCCGAACCTCCTGAGCATGGCCCCTCGGGAATCCTGTCCTGAGCCCATCCCTGTCCCCTCCCCAGATGCCCCCAGGTCTCCATCTCTCTCTATGAGGACATCGGGCAGCAGGGCCAGAAGGAGACTAGCCTGACCTGTGGCGTCCGCAGCAACCCAGATCCCAAGAGTTATGCCTGGAGCCACGTGAGTCCTGGGGCTGATCCGGGTCTGAGGGGAGGCTGGGGATGGACTCCTGGGTCGGAGGGGAGGAGGCTGGAGTCTGAGAGGAGGGAGAACAGACCAGAGAAACGTTGGCACCTATGTAAGTTCATCACGGGGAAGGGGAATCAGCTCAGTGGGGACAGGCACCGACATGTGTGAGAACTGGGTGCTATACCCAGAACCTCCATCCATAATTAGTTTTCAATAAAATGAAGGTGCCTTGCACACATGGACCATGCGGTGGGGGCCATGGGAGGGTCAGTAGAGGCTGCAGTTACCCCAGTTTCACAGGGCTGCTCTGTGCCCCCGTCCTCTCCTGCCCCATCCCTCCACACTCCCACATAGCACTGGGTCGTGATGCATTAGGGATCATCCTATAGGTGAGATATTTGCCCAATCACAGCCCTGATGACTCAGAGATGAGAACAAATCACCCTCTGATGATAGAGTCAGACATCAGGGAAGCTCTGGAATAACCTAAGGGCTTGGCTTCCTCTGAATAAGGCAGGACTCAATGGGAGGCTGAGAGAAGGGAGACTTGGGCTTTGTTCTAGAACATTCTCAGGGCCACAGAGTGGGGGAGAAAGGAGGAGCAGGAGCTAAGAGGAGGAGGATCAGGTCAGCCCACACAGGCGCAGAGGACAGAAGGTTCTGGATGGATTCTGAAGACAGAATCCATGCACGGGGGAAAGGGGCTGGGTGTAGGAGGGTCTTCAGACCTGTCCGAAGACAGGTCTCAGGACCTGCTGAGTGGTTATGGGGAGTGAGAGGGAGAGTCGGCCCCTGACTCTGAGGGAGGGAGGTCCCAGCACCTCCCCTCATATATTATCCCCCAACATGGATAATACATGGGGAGGTGCTGGGGTACCTCAGTCCCTGTCACTCTGGGCTCCAGCAGAGGCCACATTCTCTCCCGCCTGTGTCCCCAGGACCCACGGGCCCCCTGCCCCCTCTGCTGTGCCCCAGGGCTCCCGGCTCCTGATCCTGCCCTCTGAGGAGTCCATCAACATGACCTTCATCTGCTGCGTCTCCAATGACCTGGGGACGGGCCTGGCAGCCATGAGAGTCCAGCTCCCAGGTGAGCACCAGTGGGGAGCACGGAGACACCCAGGAGGAGGCCGAGCAGGTTGTCTCTGAGGAGGGGATGGGAGGGTTCTGGTGAAGGAGCCCCTCAGCCATGAGATGCTCCCTGACCCCTGCCAAGTCCTCTGCGGGGAAACTCAGAAAGCCCTTTCCAGGCGCTGAGGCTGAGCTCGCCATTGGAGCTGCTGGAAACGCCACAGTTGGGTGAGAAAATGGCCCCGTCAGGTTTGATTCAATCTGGGGCCCCAACTCTTTGTAAACCAGGAATGTTTCTGATTTTGTCAGCACTTATTGATGTGAGCTCTGTCGTTCGGGGTGCAGAGATAAGAATTTGCAAGTAGAATAACTTGGTAGCTGAGGGCCACTGCTCTGGCTGACGAGTGACATTAAGCGGCAGCACAGGGCCTCCTTTAGTGACAAATAGGCACAGACTGATGTGACTTACAGAGAACAGAGACATCAGGGGTGCAGACCACCATACCTGCGGTTTTCCACATAGCCCATGCCCACACATTTCTGAACACAAGTGTAAGGAGGCAGATTTAAGCTTAATGTCCACACTAGACAATGAGGCAATGGATGCATAGGCAGAGGAGAGCTTAGGGCTGTGTGCTATAGCTCATGTATAGCTGGTGACGGTGGGTCACTAGTGAAGGAGAAGATGCCTGTATTTCCCAGAGGGCCAGACTCACAGGTGTCAGCTGCCCACCCAATATAGAGTAGTGTCTTAGTTCTGCCTCTCGCTTGCTAGGGCACTGCCCTAAGACTCATCCGACCTCTCTGGTCTTATACCAACATACACTGTTCACATTCTGGCTCTATTCTCAGACTGACTCTCTGCCTTCAGTAATCAGGGGGCATGTGGGCATTACAGGTGCCCATCCCTCCATTTAGTGGTGCTCGGGAAAACCCAACACCTTTTCTTGTTTTGTCTTGTTGGCTACACCTGGAGTTCCTCAGGGCTTACTCATAACTCTGTGCTCAGGGATCACTCCTGGCAGTGCTCAGGGGACCATATCGACTGCTGGGGATCAAATTCCGGTAGCCTGTGTGCAAGGCAAACGCCCTCCATAGTGTCCTATCCTTTGGCCCTTGAACTCAACACTGACAGTGGCTCTGGTCAATGCCAGCAGCCATACAGAGTCTAGTGCTCTGGGTCACGCCCCTGAACCATAATCCTCTATGGAGTGACAGTGGTGGCTGCCTATAGGAGTTAGGGGAGATGTTCTCGGGCGGGGGGACCCCAAAGTATCTAATCTTAAATCCTTGTTTCCTTCTCTTCTTCCAGGATCTCCCCAGGAACTGCCAAACTCATCTCCGGTTCTCGGGATCATCCGCCTGTATGCGGCAATTGTGGTTGTTTGCTTGCTGGTGGCCTTGGTTTAGTTCTGGTGTCTGAGACAGTCCCGTGAGTGTCTCCCTTTCTGGAACATCCCCACTCTGTATTGGTTCACGAGCATCACGAAGCCACGATCCCTGACACCTACCCCGAGCAAGGGTCTGTGCTCGTCCCCCCAGCAGCCTCTCCCCACAGCAGGGCGGTCCTGATCCTACAGAAATGGACACTGAGGCAGGGGGCTTGTCCTCAGCCCCGAGGGAGTGAGAGACCCCTGATTCCTGGCCCAATCAGCACTGGGCTTCCAGCAGGGGTCACCCCGCCCTCTCCCTGTCATTAGCCTGAGAAGAGAGACCGAATGCTCCTACAGAAAGGAGGGGCAGCAGGGACTGGAACCCTGGTCCTCCCTGCAGGGCCTGAGGAAGGCCTGAGGAAGAACTTGCTGGAGCACGTGAACTAAAGGGTCACAGTGTACTCAGCCAGTATTGATCAGTCATTAACTATAGGACTGGGAGCTGGAGTTGTAGTACAGCAAGCAAATGTGGTTCTCTAATAAGTCTACAGGCTAATATACAAAACAACTAGAAGTAAAGACGAGAATCTTGTGAAGGCTTGGAGAAATACATACCTGACTGCAGAATATCCATTGGTACAGATACATGCCCTTTCCCCCTCTACATAGGGCCTGCAGGGATGCTTCCAAGACAGATCTGTTAATATTTCAGGGCAATATTAACATTTCAGTGGGGCTAGGTGAGGTCCTGGGAGAAGTTATCTGAGGAGGATTAACCCTAACTGCTTTCCGGTGATGTGGGCCAGTCAGGGCTGAAAAGTTATAAAAACTGTATCCTGCTTTCTTCCAGGCCCATTTGCCTTTTTGCCTTTTTGCCTTCTCTCTTCCTCCTCTTTGTCCTCTCCTCCTCTCTCCTTTCTCTTCCCTGTTGGGACTTGGGGTATGCTAGCGGCCATCTTGGCCTAGGATTCTAAAACTACACATTGCTGGGGGCCCAGCTAGGAACCTAAAGTCTGGGGTTTTCCTATTGTTGGATTGTTTGCCAGAACAAGTGTCAGTAAAGTCTTTTGATACTTTACTGGTTTCTCCGTCTTTCTCCATCTGCTGGCTGCCAGTCCCTAGGGCAGAAAAGGATCCCCTGACCCTGGTCCCGGACTTTGTCGGGGTGCCCAGTGTCCCTCGAAACATACAATGATGGCAGCTCATCAGTATGGCTAAAGGGAGTTTCCTAAAGTTAGTATTTTCTTAGCTGGAAATAAGGAAGTTTATCCCAAGTGCAGACAGGGTGGGAATATTTGACAACTTCCCACACAAGGAAAATCATCTCTTTAAATGACATCCATGAATCATTGTGAAATCAAATATACATACAAATTTTTATTAGAACTTCCCCCTTTTCTGGGTGTATATTAAATCACTGATTCCTCAATGTCTTTGGTCAGCAAAACAGGATGGTAATGCATGTGCATAAATACCAAGTTAGTATTTAACCAATAAGCCCAGAAGCAAGAGATCTAATGTGTTGGATTACTTTCTAGCCCCGGGCTTATATTGTAATGAGGGACTGTTTTTCTCCTTCCTATAAGATTTATGCATATGTTTAGGCTAAGGGATTTTTGTATAGGCACAGGAAGATAGTCATGTGTGAGTTAATTAACTCTGAATTAATTATTCCTAGGCTCCTGCCATGTCGGGCATGCCGCTGGGGTCCCCAACAGTGTCAGGACAGAAGTTCTCTTCTACCTCTGAAGACACGGGGAACGGATGAAAACTCACGAGTCCAGTGCAGTTCCAAAAAGGCTTTTAATAGTACAAAAGCTCTTCCACAGTAATCCAATATAATGAAAGAACTCTATCTCTGGCCTGAAATTAGACCATACAAAAGAGTCTAAGTCTCCCACCAAAGAGAGGATCTCACCCGAGAGGAGTCCTACCCAAAAGAAGGAGCAAAGGCGAAGGGGCCTCAAGTCAGTCCCCTTATATACACCAAAGTACTCTGATCTGTGACAGGGAGGGTCGTGTCAACAAAGAACCATAAATAGATTGTGGAAGGGTGGTGCCACACCCTATTACAGGTATAAACAAAGGTTAAGTCAAGGACTAATCCCTTCTACCAAGATTATCTCTTATGTAAAACACTGGAGAGAGGGGCTGGTATAAAGTAATACATCTTAATTTCATGAGCTTCATGTAATCTAGTGGTACCCACAACATCCTTCTTATTTATTATCTGCACCAGGGTGATTCTGAGTATCTTGTTCTCCGTATACTGAAAGGGTCACACTCACCTACTTGAGAGCAAACTAGCATGATTCTTCCCATAATCTTCCTATAGTCTCAACGTAGCCAGGGTGGTAGTCTCCTGGTAAATTCTAACTGTCCCACACTGGGTGCAGTGGGTATAAAGAGAAGCTGTGCCCAATCTAGAAAACATAGAAGTCTTTTGTTTTTCTTTTTGGGTCACACCCAGCAATGCTCAGGGGTTTCTCCTGGCTCTGCACTCAGGAATTACTCCTGGCGGTGCTCGGGGGACCAAATGGAATGCTGGGAATCGAACCTGGGCCGGCATGGGCTGGCTGTGTACAAGGCAAACGCCCTACCCGCTGGGCTATCACTCCGGCCCCAGAAGTCTTAGTAGATGTATAAATCAGAAGTTATTCAGAGTCAAGGTGACTTCTGTAACTGCCACACCCTCTAGCAGTGTTTACATAGAAGAGAGATCTCATTAGAATGAACCTTGGCTTAAGTAGATTAAGCTGTGAGTGAGCAAAACAGAAAAGCTCCCCAAACTACCTAAACCTGTCATCCAACACTGCCATATTTCCAGTAGCCTTTAGATTGCTTCTAACTCCTCACATCCCAGAAAGAGGGTTCCCACCGTGGGACTGGATGTAACCAGGAAAAGAGATCACCCTGGCCTCGAAATGGGACAGCTAAGTGTCCTCCTGCACAATGATCTGAAGGCAACACCTTAAGCTCTGCTCTGGCCCAGAAATAAAGAGCTAGGTCTAGGAATGAACTCTGTTTTGAGATAAACATAAGCTGTGGATGACATGACCCTGAGGGGATTGAATATGATCAATCTGGTGAGGGGAAGTAGTCTGGGTCATGTGACCTGATCTCCCAGAAAAGCTCATCCTATAAATTTAATCCTGGTGTAGACAAATGCCTATCTCTCTTACTGTGTTCATACAAAAATGACTAGGAATATTATTGAAATGATTGTTTACTGGCCAAGGAGAGAGAAAAAAAATGCCCACCCTAGAGTGCCCAGACCCTTGGAAGCAGTGGCGGAAGTCCTGGTGATTTTGCTCTTGTAGGAGGAAAACCCAGCCTCATCTCATTGGTCCAGAAAAAAAAAGCCTTTTACGTTTCTTGTTGTTATTTTTATTATACTACAGTGAGATATATAATTACAAAGCTCTTCATGATTGGGTTTCAGCCATATGGTGTTCCAGCACTCATCCCTCCACCAGTGCACTCTTCCCAACATCAATGTCCCCAGATTGAGCCTTTTACCTTTGGTAATGCCCTACCCGCAGCCTTTGTAAACTATATCATTCTAGCAGATTGGGATTCTGAGAAGTGTGTGTGTGTGTGTGTGGGGGGGGGGGTTGTTGGAGCAAGAAGCTTGTGGAGAATTAAAGCCTTAGAGAACTAGGGGTTGTGTTTCTTTGTCCATTGGATGGAGGGGATGGTCATCAGCCCTAAATGCACCCAGGGAACCCAACAGGCCCCTAATACTCTTGGGGAACCCAACAGGCCCAACACTAATGGTCTTACTAATAAAGTCAACATCAATTAAAATTAGGGTCATCAAAATAAATGAAGCCACTCTTAAGCCTTTTCTGTGCAGTCCCAATCCTCAGGGCCACTGGCCACCAGTCCTGTGGCCAGCATCAGGGCTAACGCTACAGCCAGAGTCAGGGGAAGCACCTGCAGAGATGAGAGGCCCAGGCCACAGCTCATGGTCTGACGTCCATTCCTCACTCTTGTGCACTGCTGGCCGACAGCTTCCATTGACTGGGCAGTGCTCTCTGGCATCTGGATATCCTCGGGGCAGGGAATACTATGGATTTGCTGGTGTGATTCACTATGGCTTATCCTTGGGAATAAAAATTCCAGAGTGGTGAAGCTACTGGTCATCCTTTAATTCAACCTGCTAGAACACTCTTGTTGAATCATTCCTACAAGCTCTAATTTATACAAAATGGCAAATTACTGAAACATTGCTTTCTCCCTTCCACTAATCCACTAAATTGTGACAAAGGGGCCAGAGCGATAGTACAGCAGGTAGAGCATTTCCCTCCACCACGGTTGACCCAGGTTCAATCTCTGACATCCTGTATGGTCCCCAAGCACTGCTGGAGTAATTCCTGTGTGCAAAGCCAGGAGTAACAACCCCCATGAGCATCACCGAGAGTACACCTTAAAGCAAAAAAGAAAAATAAAATAAAACTGTCACAACAACAGATTCAATTTACCTCTGATAAATGCTTACTGTCTTAAGTAAGTTTTAATACAACAGATTAAATTTACCTTTGATATACTTACAAAAGGACATCTGTCTTAAAAAACTCTCGAGCTCATTCGCCAATGTGGCAAGGCACGAGACTCAGGCAACCAAATGCTAACGTCCAAGCTTGCAAAGCAGTGCAGAGAAGCGATAAAGGGAAGACCTCAAAGAGAGAAGAGCAGAAATACTGGAAGATGCAGCAGAAGCTGGGAAAAGCATTTGCAACACCCGTCTGTCCTTCGCCAACTCTAAGACCAAGATGACTGCCCTCCGACGCCCTGATGGATCTGTCACATCTTCCAGAAAGGCAATGGAGAAGATTATCCATGACTTCTACTCAGATCTCTTTGATAGCCACGTCCACCTGCCTACATACCAAATTCTGCAGGATGGATATGTTGTTCCCAATATTTTCCCTTCTGAAATTTGACATGCCATTTCGTCAATAAAGAAGGGAACAGCACCAGGCCCAGACAAAGTCAGACCCGAACACCTGAAGAATCTGCCATCAGCACTCATCAATACACTAGCTCAGCTCTTCATGTGTTACCTGTCTGAATGCAAGGTGCCCTCCCAATGGAAAACCAGCAGGACAGTTCTACTGTTCAAGAAGGGAGACATCCATGACATTGGCAACTATCGCCCCATCTGCCTTTTTAATTTTTTAATTTTTTTTTTTTTTTTGCTTTTTTGGGTCACACCTGTCAATGCTCAGGGGTTACTTCTGGCTCTTTGCTCAGGAATTACTCCTGGCGGTGCTCAGGGGACCATATGGGATACCGGGATTGAACCCTGGTCGGCTGCTTGCAGGGAAACACCTTACCCGCTGTGCTATCGCTCTGGCCCCATCTGCCTTTTTTTCTGTCATATACAAGCTGTTCACTCAAGTCATCCTGAACAGGATTGGCAGAACATTAGATGAAGGACAACCATGCAAGCAAGCTGGCTTCTGAAAAGAATTCAGCACAATCGACCATATCCACATGGTAACCAAACTCATGGAGGTTTGTAGGGAGTTCAAGATGATGCTCTGTCTAATGTTCATTGATTTAAAGAAAACCTTTGATTCTGTTGAGACTGAAGTGGTCATCAAAGCTCTAGCCAAATAGGGCATTCAAAACCAACACGTCAAGATGCTCTGTGAGCTGTATTATGGATTCACCACCAGGATCTCACCATTCTACAAGGAAGTGATCATTGATCTCAAAACTGGGGTTCAGCAGGGTGATACCATTTCACCAAAACTCTTCAGTGCCACCCTCCAGAACATCATGCAACAATTAAAATGGGAAGGAATGGGAGTGAAGATAGACCGTCAGCAACTATACCACCTCCACTTCACTGATGACATCGTTCTAATAACACCAAACATTAGCCAAGCTGTACAAATGCTGACTGACTTTGACCGAGAATGTGGAAAGATAGGTCTACAGCTGAATCTCAACAAAACTATGCTCATGAAAAATGAACTAGTTCCAGAGGCCCCATTCACTCTCAAAGGAACCAACATCTCTGAATGCAGCAGTTATGTGTACCTTGGTCGAGAAGTCAACATGATGAATGACCTAAAACCTGAGCTGCACAGGGAGGAAGAGAGCGGCATGGAATGCCTTCAAAGGCATCGAAGAAATAGCTAAAAAGACAAAGAACCTCTGGCTCTGGGCACATCTCTTCGACGTCACCGTTCTCCCTGCATTAACATATGCCTCAGAGACCTGGGCCCTATGAAAGCAGGATGAGAATGCTATTCGGGTCTCCCCAAGAAGAATCAAAAGAGCTATGCTTGGAATATCATGCCTCACTCAAGTGAGAGAAGGAATCCGGAGTTCTGACCTTCGCTGTTCCAGAGTCACGGACGTTGTCTCATTTGCCAAGGCATCAAAGATCAGATGGCTGGACATGTAATGCGATTTGGAGACAACCGCTGGACTAGAGCTGTTACTGACTGACTATCTATCTATCTATCTATCTATCTATCTTCTGTCTGTCTGTCTGTCTGTCTGTCTGTCTGTCTATCTGTCTGTCTATCTGTCTGTCTGTCTGTCTGTTGATCTGTCTGTCTGTGTCTGCCTGCCCGTCCATTTATTTATTTGTTTGTTTGTTTGTTTGTTTGTTTGTTTTGGGTCACATGGTGATGTGCAATGCTCAGAAGTTACTACTGGCGGTTCTCAGGGGACTTTATGCGTGCCAGGGTCAGCTGCGTGCAAGTCAAACGCCCTACCCATTGGATTATCGCTCTGGCCCCATAGTTAGGTTTTTTAACCTTTTTATTTAATTCTATATGAACACCATGATTTACAAAGTTGTTCACTATACAGTTGCTTCAAGTATTCAATATTCTAACACCAGTCCCACCACCAATGTGCCCTCCCACCACCAAAGAACCTCATTTCCCCCCTCCCTATGCCTACTCCCTTAGCAGGCACTAATTATATTGCTTGTTACAGCATGTATATTGGAATAGTATTGATAAAGTCATGACCTTTTTACTGGGATGTATGTGCAAATTGGACCAACTGTGTTATTACTTTCATTTATTGAACTTATTAAACATAGTGGGTCTCTACTCATTTTTTAACAAAGATGGTATGTTACTTTCTTTCAAATATTCAATATAAAACCCCAAACCCACCACCATTGCAACTATGGACAACAATTATTTCAAATATTCCCAACTACAGCTTGAGCCTATCCTAAGCAGACATTCAAAAATTTATTTTATATTGCTTGTTATAGCAAATTTTGTAAATATGGTCAAAATAGTTTCTTACAAGATAGTTAATGAGGATTGTTCATTCTCACGATGGAACCATTGGATCATTAAGCCTTTTGTGTAAGAAATTACTGATATATTGTTACAGAATAAGTCTTGTGACTACATAGTTTGTTATTGGGGTGCAGGCGATTTCATGTAGGTGTGTTAGAGACTCAGGGGTGCTCACTTCATGGGGGAACCCACGTTTGGTTATACCAGCAGCCTAATCTAGGGACGTTAGTGGAGGTGAGACTGTGTAGGGAAGGTTAGGCAGATGGTGTTGGGAGCTGTGTAGACAGCCCCAGACCAGCAAAGAGTCAGCTGTGGCACAGGTAGGCAGCCCCTGAGGAGCTTGTGTAGATGATATCAGGGCAGAGGGTAGTGTATTTTCTACCAGGAAGGGCAGTGTAGACCCTCTTCCTGTGAGGCCATTGTAGACAGGGAAGGAAGTTAAGGGCATTCATGGAGACAGGGGCTCAGCAGCTAGTGTAGACAACATAGGGCACCGTGATAACTCCCCTAACTGTGCACCCTAGATCACTGGCATAAAACATGGATAGTGCTGTGAGGCCCAGGGAGCCAGTGTAGACCAGTGGTTTTAACCCTTCTGCACCTGCAGACCAGTGAAAATAAAAATATTTCACTAACTACTAGAGCAGAAATAAAAAACCCTATTTATAAAAGTACTTCGTGTATTTGTTTAAGAACAAATTAAGAATAAAATTAAGATTCTATTATCATAAAAGTCTCTATTTAATTTAAAAGTAATCAGAAATCCAGCAGTAAACCAAAGTGTTACTGACAAGTCCTTATGAATTTTCCCATTGTCCAGCAGAAAATTTCTTCAAATCAGCATCAGTCTGCAGACAGGAGCTGAAACTGCAGGCGGAGGGGCTGGAAAGGGCATGGGAATGACCCGGAGCTGAGCAGATGGAAGGAGCAGCAGGTGACAGAGTGGACAGCGGGGGGCAGAGAGCAGCTGAGGCAGTATGTGGGGGCTATGCTGAAGGGAGTGGGTGTAGACAGTGTGGGAGTCAGTGTAGACAGAGGTTGGAGAGGCAATGGGGGAGCAGGAATATCTGTGACCAGAGAAGCTGGCGGAGGCAACAGAGGGCCGGTGGTGTTGGTTTTCCAAGTGTAGACAATGAGAGTTGGCGTTGTATTGGTGTTGGTGGTCCAAGTGACAGAGGTTTAGGTGTAGGGTTGCTGTTGGTGGCCCAGGTGTACACATGAGGGTTTGGTGTGGTGGTGTAGACAATGAGGGTTGGTGTGGTGGTGACGTTAGTGGCCCAGGTGTAGATGACGAAGTTTGGAGTGGGATTGTTGGTGGTGGGTTTTAGCAGAGCTGTTGTCACTGTGTTAGTGACATGAACTGAGCATGCGCCTGTCAGTTCTCAGCCTTTGTCCTGGATAAACTCGGGGAGTCTGGGAAACTAATCCAGGTCCTCACCCCTCTGAAGAGAACTGCCCTGACGCAAGCAAAAGCAAACAACCAAATAAATAAATAAATCACTGTATCACTGTCTTCCCGTTCATCATCGATTTGCTCGAGTGGGCACCAGTAATATCTCCATATGACCTGTCTCATGCAAGTAGAGCCCAAGGGCACCTGCTTGCTCCAGGAACATAAAGAGCCTCAAACCATTCCATCAGGTCATGGGAATGAGGTCTATAGTTGTTACTGGTATCTGGCATATCAAATACGACACGGGTAGCTTGCCAGGCTCTGCCATGCGGGTAGCATACAATTAGTGGGGAAAGTGCTTCTTCCTCTCTACGGCTCTGTCTTCTTGAATGTTAATCAGAAAATTAGCAGTTATTAATTTTATGGTTTGTTTCTGTTCTGGATCCACACCCAGTGGTGCTCACAACTTACTCCAGGTTCTGCACTCAACAATCACCCTCGTGGGCTCAGGGAACCACAAGTGGTGCCAGGGATTGACCCCGGTCAATCATATGCAAGGCAAGCACCCTCCCCACTGTGCTATCATTTTGGCCCCCAATTTTCTGCTTTTTGTTTTTAGGGGGTGTCACACCCGGCAATGTTTAGGGGTTACTCCTGGCTATGCACTCAGGAATTACTCCTGGCAGTGCTCAGGGAACCATATGGGATATGGGGATTGAACCCAGGTTCAGCTGCATGCAAGGCAAATGCCCTCCCGCTGGACTATTGCTCCAGCCCCTTTTCTTCTTTCTTATGCTTCTCTGGATAATCCAGAAGTTATAGGTAGAGCATTTGGGGTACGCTAATACACTTATGTCTTGGTTGGTTTCCCCCAATTTCTAAAATAGAGAAAAGAATTCTTATTTTTTTTCCTTTGTCTTTTTTGGTCACACCCAGCAATGCTCAGGGATTACTCCTAGCTCTGCACTCTGGAATTACTCCTAGTAGTGCTCCAAGGGCCATATGGGATGCTGGGGATCAAACCAGAGTCGGCTGTGTGCAAGGCAAACGCCCTCCCTACTATTGCTTTGCCCCCAAGAAATCTTATATTTCTACATCATAAGAATATAGAAACTTTGAAAACAAATATTAAAAACATAAACAATTGGGGCCAGAGCGATAGCCCAGCGGGTAGGGCATTTGCCTTGCACGCAGCCGGCCTGTGCTGGCCTGGGTTTGATCCCTGGCATCCCATATGGTCCCCCAGCACCGCCAGGAGTGATTCTCTGAGTGCAGAGCCAGGAGAAACTCCTGAGCATTGCCGGGAGTGACCCCCAAAAAAAGCAAAAAAAAAACATAAACAATTAAGGCTGGAGTATAGTATAGCAGGCAGGGTGTTTGCCTTGAATCGCGAAGGACTGGGTTTGATCCCTGGGAACTTGCCTTGTATGTGGTAACCAGTTTGATCTCCAAGTACTTACAGAACTGATCCCTGAACAGAGAGCCAGGAGTTTATTTATTTATTTATTTGTTTGTTCATAAATAAATAAATAAATAAATAGATCGCTTGTATCACTTGTCTTCCCGTTGTTCATCGATTTACTCAACAGGCACTAGTAACATCTCGAAATCAAGGTTAGCCCAAGGGCATCTGCTCACTCCAGAACACAAAGAGCCTCAGGTCATGGGAGCCTCATTCCTTCAGGTCATGGGAATGAGGTCTATAGTGTTACTGGTTTTTGGCATATCAAATACCTGAAAGTTAGGACCAGGTCCTTCCCAGGATCTTTCACATTTATACACTGTATACAGTTCTAGGCCGATTCTAGCCGTGGCCCATCATCCCAGTGAACCTAACAAGAAACCAGGGGAACTCCCACACCTTGAGGTCAGTCATTCTCAACATCCAGACTCCAGACAACTCCTCAGAGCTCCACCTAAGAGAAAAGCAGATCTCTCCCTGTTGAGGTTCATCAATAAAGCTCGAGACAAAATCCTTCTACTGAGAGTGTACCACCTACACAGCAGAGCCTGGGAAGCTACTGTGTTGTATTTGATATACCAAAATAGATAGATGGATGGATGGATGGGTGGATGGATGGATGGATGGATGGATGGATGGATGGATGGATGGATGGATGGATGGATGGATGGATGGATGGATGGATGGATGGATGGATGGATGGATGGATGGATGGATGGATGGATGGATGGATGGATGGATGGATGGATGGGTGGGTAGGTGGGTGGGTGGATGGATGGATAGATAGATGGATGGATGGATGGATGGATGGACGGGACGGATGGACAGGCGGGACGGATGGACGAATGAACGGATGGATGGATGGACGGGACCCGGATGGAGCCGGAGGGACGGAGGGACGGAGGGACGAATGGGCCGGACAGAGGGAGGGTGGGACGAATGAATGGATGGAGGGGCGGGCAGAGGGATGGACAGATGGATGAATGGATGGAGGGACGGACGGATGGAAGGATGGACGGACGGATGGATGGATGGATAGAGAGATAGAGATAGAAAGATAGATATATATAGAGAGAGATAGAGAGAGCTAGAGAGATAGATAGATAAACAGTCTCTGATATCCTAGGCAACAAACAGGACATCCCTGCTCTCCTGATCCACAACACCTCATATTCTCCCAAGACCCACTATTGCTGCTTTACCTCCTTTGGTTTCTGAACCTTCTCTCCAGCTGAGTCCTTCCGACCCCTCCAGACCCACTAGCCCCACCCTGATCAGAAGCCCCGCCCCTAAGGATCCTACCCACCTGTGGGTAACCACGCTGCTCACAGAACACTCCCTATAAGGACCGTGCCTAGCTCTCTCTCACAGGTGTAGTTGCCTGCTCCCAGACAGCGAGGAGCCAGCTGGTCCCACCCAAACGGCAGCATGAACTCCACAGTCGGGCTCCTGGATGCTGGGGTCCCACACCCTTTGGAATTCTGCCACAATGCTGGGGTGCCCCAGAGGTTCCAACTGCTTCTGCTTTATCTGAATCACCTGATGGAGTCCTACTCCAGAGTCTGCGGGTGACATGCTGGGTCAAGGTGCTGCACAAGGAGCCATGAAACTCTGTGGGTGCAGCACGACCACCTTCCCAGCCCTAATGAGGAGAACAAGAGAGAGAGAGCGGGGCCAGGCTAAGGGGGCTTCAGATTTCAGACCCAGATCTGGATGGGGAGTTCGTCTGGGTGGTTACCTGCAAGCCAGGTGGATGGAGGGTGTGTGGGTATGAAGACGACTTAGCTGGGGTGAGATGGGATGATGTGGGTGACACACTCTACTTAGCTCTGGGTCTTTGCTGTCTAAGCTACTCACATGTCTTTAAGCCAGGGTTCGTGCTAAAGAGTTCTCTGTGTGTAAACACTGAGAGAGGGTGTGGCAGCTATAGGACTCACTTTTGACTCTGAATTAATAACTCTTAGAATATCATTTCTACTACGGTTTCAATGCTACCTAGTTTGGGCATAATTTCTCTTAACCCCACGGGTCCCAGCAGGTAAATTCTAAAATTAGAATTTACCAGGAGAAAGCCTAGCTACTTTGGGACCACCATTTTAGAAATCAGCTATGTAAAGATTAAAAGGAGAGGTCATGCTGACCCGTGTAACAGGAGGGCCAGTAAGATTCTCTCAGTAAAATAGAGAACTTTAGGTTACCCTGGTGCAGTGTGAAATGAAGGAGGACCAATTGCATGAAGTCCATGGCCTGAAATTATGATGCAGTTCTGTCCATGAAGACACACCTATTAGATGTATTTCCTTACACCAGGCCCCTCTCCAGTGTTTGACATGAGAGATAATCTCGGAGGAAGGGACTAGGCCCTGACTTTGTCATTTGTTTAGGCCTGAACCAGAGCTGTGGCACCATCTAGCATCTGCGCCTAACAGCTGGTTTATTGACCTTTGATGACAAAGTCCCTCCCGGAAAGAAAGGATTCCGGGTCTCTGGCTTTGGCAGCCTTAAGGGAATAAAAAGGGACTGACTTGGGGAAGAAGCGTCCATCTTGGTTTAGAGCTCAACCTGAGCACAAGGTCAGAGGTCCAGCCAGCAGTTAGAGGTTTGGGGATCTCCTGATTGGATTGTATTAGCAGAGTTTGTTTACTTACTGGTGATAAGTAAAAGCCTTTTGGAACTGTGCTGAACTCGTGGATAGTGTCCGTCTGTTGCCGACCCTTGAGTAAAAGGAAACCTGTTCCCAACATCGTTGGGGTTTCCAGTATTCCTCAACAGGATGAGGGACCAATTTGTGTACTTGAAGTAAATGTGCTATTATGTGCTGTGACCAGATTTAATATTACCGAATTTCCTACATTTTAAATTGTGAGAAAATATTGTGGTTAAAAATGTTCATATGTGGGGGCCAGAGCAATAGCACAGTGGGCAGAGAGTTTGCCTTGCACACAGCCAGCCCAGGTTCAATCCCGGCATCCCATATGGTTCCCTGAGAATCAGAAGTGCAGGGCTAGGAGTAACCCCTGAGCATCGGCGAGCTAGGCCCAAAAAGCAAAAAAATAAAAATTCATTTTGGGGGCTGGGAGCGATAGCCCAGCGGGTAAAGTATTTGCCTTACACGTGGCCGGCCTATGCTGGCCTGGGTTCGATCCCGGCATCCCATATGGTCCCCGAGCACCGCCAGGAGTAATTCCTGAGCAAAGAGCCAGGAGTAGCCCCTGAGCATCGCGGGTGTGACCCAAAAAGCAAAAAAAAAAATCATTTTGGGGACCAGAGCTATAGCACAGCAGATAGGGTGCTGCCTTGCACGTGGTGGACCCGAGCCAAATCCCTATATCCAAGCCTGCCAGGAGTAAACCCTGAGCACCAGCAGGTGTGGACCAAAAACAAAAAGCAGGACAATAAGAGAAAGAGAGCACTGCTGGGAGGCCTCAGGCTCATTTCCAGCCTCTCTGGTCCCTTTTCTCAGAAGGGACTGAGAACAGTGACCCCTCCCGAGAGCTCCCCTAGTTAGGGCTGTGTGAGGGTTTCCCCTTCTCAGCACTTAGCCGCCCAGCAGCTCTCTGAACCAAGCTCCAATTCCCCTGCTTCACAGAGGGGGAAACTGAGGCACAGGGTTCCTTGTTGCAGTCACACCAGGTAAGGGCAGAGGTGGGATTTGAGCCTGAATATCTGCAGGTGAGGTTTGGACTGGCTCTGACCCACCGGGCACCTATGAACATCTCTGCTGCAGCAAAGCCCAACAACACAAACCATTGGTAGTGGGAATGGGGCACTGGTGGAGGGATGGGTGCTGAACACTGTTTGACAGAGACCAATTATGAACATCTTTGTAATTGTATATCTCATGGTGATATAGAAAAATTTTTTAAAAAAAACACTATAACAGCATCTGCAAAATGTTCAGAGAAAATAAACCATTAATCTAGGGGGAAAATGTGGATCCATGTACCTCAAGTCAGCCCCCTTGTCACTTGTCACTTGTCTTCCCATTGTTCATCGATTTGACTGCTCGAGCAGTCAAATCGATACCAGTAATGTCTCCATTCGTTGGAAATGAGGTCCATTATTGTTACTGTTTTTGGCATATCGAATATACCACAGGTAGTTTTCCAGGCTCTGCTGTGGCTCTTGGTTCATCCCAGAGGCCCAGTGGGCCCTGTCTTTTTCTATGTCAGACCATCAACCATCCAGGGCCCATGGGGCAGAGCCCTAGGTATAGACAAGCCTGTCTCCTGTCTGCCACCTGGTCACCGCAGCCACACTTACAACACCTCAAGGGGCAGAGGCAGTCCCCTAATGTATCCAAAAGTATCTTCAGGGAGGGTTGTGTCAACAAATATCAACGAATCAGCTTCAAGGTGTAGACATAGGGTGGTACCACCCTAAGGTGGTACTACACTTGTTTCAGGTCTAAACAAATGATTAGGCCTAGGACTAGTGCCTTCCTCTGAGATTATCGCTTGTCAAAACACTGGGGAGAGAGAAAGAGAGAAAGTACTGGTATAAAGAAATACATCTTGGGGCTGGAGCGATAGTCCAGCGGGTAGGGCATTTGCCTTGCACGCCAGCCCATGCAGGCCCAGGTTCAATCCCCGGCATCCCATATGGTCCCCGAGCACCGCCAGGAGTAATTCCTGAGTGCAGAGCCAGGAGTAATTTCTGAGTGCAGAGCAGAGACTTCCCCCTCGTCAGAACTCCACCCAGCAGACTAGCCTATCATAGCCCGGCTCATCGAAATCCACCCTGCAGCAGTCTTTTTAAATCCAGCCCAGGTATGCTGATCCAGAGACTCACAGACATGGGGCAGAGCTGCTACTGGCCTCTCCCTGTGCCCAGTAGCTCATGAGGCGCCGGGAAGGATGGCAGGTTCTAGCCCCTGGCCTGCCACCCCAGCAGAGCCTCACAACAAGCCAGACGACCCCCACTCCATGAGGGGCCTCCATTTTCCACATCCGGAGTTACCCCTCATCAGAACTCCACCCAGCAGACCAGCCTATCACAGCCTGGCTCATCGAGATCCACCCTGCAGCAGTCTTTTTTAAATCCGGTCCAGGTATGCTGATCCAGAGACTCACAGACATGGGGCAGAGCTGCTACTGGCTCTCCTTGTGCCCAGCAGTTCATGAGACACCGGGAAGGATGGCAGGTTCCAGCGCTGGCCTGCCACCCCAGCAGAGCCTCACAATAAGCCAGACAACCCCCACTCCATGAGGGGCCTCCATTTTCCACATCTAGACTTCCCCCTCTTCAGAACTCCACCCAGCAGACCAGCCTATCACAGCTCGGCTTCCGCAGTCGCTTGCAGCCACGTGGTTCATCAATAAATGCTGGATTTTTAGATGACTACAAGAGTATGCTACCCACACGGCAGAGCCTGGCAAGCTACCCATGTCATATTTGATATGCCAAATATCAGCAATAATTATAGACCTCATTCCCATGACCTGATGGAATGGTTTGAGGCTCTTTATGTTCCTGGAGCAAGCAGGTGCCCTTGGGCTCTACTTGCATGAGACAGGTCATATGGAGATGTTACTGGTGCCTGCTCAAGCAAATCGATGATGAACGGGAAGACAGTGATACAGTAAGAGCCAGGAGTAATCCCTGAGCATTGCCGGGTGTGACCCAAAAAGAAAAAAAAAAAGAAAGAAAAAAGAAATACATCTTAATGGATGTATATTCATGGGGAGAAACACATCATAATTTCATGGGCTTCATGCAATCTAGATGGTACCCACATGTTCCGTCTATTTTCTGTTCTGCACAAGGTGATTCTGAGTGTCTTGTCCTCTGCTTACTGAAAGGGTCATGCTCACCTGTGTGAGGGCAAACTAGCATGAACCTTCCTGAGTCTTAAACGATAGCCTCAGTGTAGCCAGGGTGGTGATCTCCTGGTAAATTCTAACTGTCCCAGGCTGGGACCAATGGCTATTAAGAGGAATTGTGCCCAATCTAGATAAAATCCTAGTAGAGATTATAGTAATATTTCAGAAGTTACTGATTCAGAGTCAAAATGACTCTTGTAACTGCCATACCCTCCACTAGTGTTTCCACAGCAGAGATCTCATGAGCATGATCCCTGGCTAAGGACATGTAAATAGCTTACACTGTGAGTGGACTAAACAGCAAAGCTCCTGAGCTGGCCAGGCCTCTCACCCAACACCAGTGATTAAAGACACACTCCACTGTCTTCATTCCTCTGAAAGACTCTGATCAGTCCTTTTTTTTTTTTTTTTTTTTTTTGGCATTTTGGGCAACACCTGGTTATGCTCACTGGTTACTCCCTGGCGCTACACTCAGGATTCACTCCTGGCGGTGCTCAGGGGACCATATGGGATGCCGGGATCAAACCTGGGTTGATCACATGCAAGGCAAGCGCCCTCCCGCTGTGCTATCGCTCCAGCCCCTGTCCATTTCAAACTGTGTAACAGGAGCCTGAACTCAGTGCTCTTCCTGCCTAGGCTTTAAAGCCCATCTGCCCTGACCTGGACAAACATCAGGAGTGGTGCTGCTGGCTGGGGGCCCAGAGTGTCCACAGCCACGGCACTATGGTCGAAAGGGATCTGTCCATGCACACCCGCCACCACCCCCTCCCAAACACTCCTGAAAACTCAGAACGTAGGTGCCCCTGGGCCCGGCTCCTCCATGTGTTGGTATTTGATCAGGGCTCCCTAGGGAGCTAACGTCCATTAGCATGAGGTGTCACTGTGGGTCACCTTGCTGTGGGTCCCCTCTCCTATGGGTCACTTGGTGACATCAGCCACTGTTTCCTGCAGGGTCCTTCTCTGCTGTGGGGTCATTCCCTGCTGTGGGTGCCCTTCTTTGGGCCCCTCCCACCAGCATTTCTCCACACTGATTCCCCCTGGGGACACGCTGCAGGACTGAGCTGCTGTTTCCCATTGACCAAGAGCTGGCCCTGCGGCCACTGCCCTGCATCAGGGAGGCTGGGACTAGGGGCCAGGACAAGGGCGGCTCTCAACCTGGGGAGTCAGGGAGTGCAGGGAGACAGGGAGGCCAATGGTGTGGAGTCACTGACCAGCGTCCATGGGAATAGTAACAGCAAAGGTAGACAGAACAGCAGGTATAGCAACAGCCAGCAGGGGCTGGGGTCATGCCGGGTCCTGGAGAGCAGGGCAGCGCCCCACGGGCCTCCATTTGCTCTGTGACTTCTACTGTATTAAAATTCCATAAACAGGGGGGCCAGAGTGATAGCCCAGAGGGTAGGGCATTTGCCTTGCACTAGGTTGACCCAGGTTCGATCCCTGGGATCCCATATGATCCCCTGAGCACTGCCAAGAGTAATTCCTGAGTACAGAGCCAGGAGTAACCCCTGAGCATTGTTGGATGTGACCCAAAAAGGAAAAAAAAATATTCCATGAACACATTGCAGTGAGGCCCAGAGCTGGAGGCAGGCCCACGTAGTAACTGAGCTTGGAGAACCACCCCATAGTTAAGTCCTGTGCCAGCACAGCACCTGCTGCCCACTGCTACCCCCTGCTGGCCGGGCAAGGAAACAGGCACATCCAACAGACCAGGCCACTTTCTAGAGCCTGTGGCTGGGCTGAGGTGGGCCTGGAGTGGGGCCAGATTCCAGTTCTAACCTTTATGGCCTTTTGCAGCAGTCAGGAGCCCCGGGCAGCTGTGGGAAACTTGCTTCCCCTCTCAGGGCCTCAGTTACAGAAAAACCTTTTTTCACTGATTTAGCAAACTTTTTGTAATGAGCACTGTGATCAGAGTCCAAAGCCACGAGCATCATAGAAGGAATCTGCAGCATCCAAGTACTTTTTCTGCAAATACCTGTGAGCAAAAACATTAAAAAAGGAAACTCTAACATTAATCCTTGAAACATTTTGACATTGAGCATTATGCTCGGATTCCATCCATTTTTCCTTTTTTTTTTTTTTTTCAGTTTTAAAAAGGCTTTACAGGTTCCAATATACAATTCAAGAGCAGGGAAAACCTCCGGACTCTGGGTTCCCAGCTAGGCCCCAGCCAGGTGTAGGCCAAGATAGCTGCCACCACGTGTTGAGGCCCAACAGAGAATGGAGAGGACGGAGAAGCAAAACACCAAGGGAAGCAGAAATGGCAAAAAGGGGAAAAAAAGAGATTCTTCCTTCTTACAGCTTATTTTATAGCTAGAAATCCGCCCAAACTCCCCAGCCCAGCCCAGAATGGGCTGGGCTATCTAGAGATGAAAATAAGAAAATAGCTCTATAGAATGTAGCAACTTCAGGAGACCATCTGGTTGTTGTCAAGGACCCAGAGCTAATTAAAAGCATCCTAGCAGAGCTGGGAGAAGCTATAAGCTAAATGTAACTTCCCCTGGCAGGAAGGATCAAATGCCCTCAGGTAATTTCTCCCAGCACCTCACCTAATATCTTAAGCCAAGATCTGCCTGGAATTGCCTTATAGGGTAGAGAAGGGGTTTCTGAGATGACATGACTCTGTACCAAAGACTAATACGAATGCCAGTTAAATATTTCTCCAAGCCTTCACAAGAGTCTCGTCTACTTCACGGTAGTTTTGTATTTTAGTTGCCTTTGAGTTAGGGAGCCATGCTTGCTTGCTTGGAGGCAAACAGCATTTCTCTCTGGTCTAATTACTTAGAGATCCAACGTGGCCAGGCAAATATGCTGGTAAGATCTAGCTAATCCCATGATGATTGTGGTAGCATGAGAGAATATTTATACCAGCCAGTACAGAATACATGGTCAGATAAGACTGCCACATTCAGACTATCCCCCTATCTATGAAGTGACCTGCAGGGAGGCAATCCAGAGCAGATGCAGAGGCCTAGGCTTTTAGGTATCCTGCAACAATTGTCCTATCTGGTTTGTTAGGCATTCAAATGAATCAATGTTGACGGCCATGTTCGTGTTGACAAGGACACCAATGCCACCGATGCCTCTTTCATCGCATGTTCCAAGGAACAATTCTTCTCCAGTGTCAAATACAGCATGATGCGACTGACACCTCCTCGTCTCAGTCAGACCAATGATGTCATACTTGATCTTTGCGCTTGCACCACCAGATCCTCAATATATGCTTCCAATGCCAGCGTACGTGTATTGAAAGTACAGTCATTTTAGTCCTTTGTTTTGGCAGCCTAGGATGGCCATGAAATTTTATCAAGCACTGTATGTTCACCTTTCTTACCATGAATATATAGCCAGCTAATTACAGATTCTAGATCCCAGAAAGATACAAAATCCATCATAATAATTCACTTTGGCATTAGCTTTCAAGTCAGTTTGCCGGAGGTGCACTGGCATGTCTTTTGAACTAGGAGAACTGATTACATTATGGTTGATCCAATGTGGCCAAGTACTCTTGGAATATCTACATGTATGTCTCTCATAGGACCCATGGGACCAGGAAGAGTATTGAACTTGGGCAAGCAAGATTCATAATATTCATGATAAAAAATATTTATGCCATATAAAATTATGAAATCAATCCAATGCTGCCCAAGCTCCCATTGTGTCTGCTCCAGAGATTCCCCTAAAGGCAGGGAGTAGCTCTTCACATTGTTAGGTTCTAGATACAGACTCTCTAGGAACAAAAGATGTAGAGCAGTAGGAATAGGAGATAGGAGAAGATTTGGTGGGCAACTCTCGATGCTCGCCTGGCTGGACCCCCCCAGGATCTTTTTTTGTTGTTGTTTTCTGGGTCACACCCGGCAATGCTCAGGGGTTACTCTTGGCTCTGCACTCAGGAATTACTCCTGGCAGTGCTTGGGGGATCATATGGGATGCCGTGGATTGAACCCTGGTCGGCTGCATGCAAGGCAAATGCCCTACCCACTGGACAATCGCTCCGGCCCCAGCAGGATCTTAAGAAGTCTTTGGCATTGGGCCACATGTATAATGCCTGTGCCTGGTTGCCTCTGACTGGGAGCTGAAGATCTCAGAGGCAAGAGCCCTTGAAGCCGTTACGGACCTCAGGGAACTGCAGGTTAGAGCCCAATCAGACCCCGTAGCTGGAGCCATGGGGCCTTATTCACTTATTCACACATTCAGCTCACATTCACGCAAGCAGAGAAGTGGGAGAGCTGCACTAGTTACCTGGATTCAGTGACCTCCGCCTGACCTGGGTTCAATGACCTCCGCCACTGGCAAAGAGACACCCTAGACTGCTAACGGTATGCAGGTGGGATGCCGATCCCCCACCAAGGAGGACTTCAAGAGACGGGCTCACGCAAAAAGCAAAGGGTTTATTTAAAGAGCATGCACGGTCTCACAGCATAACCTCAAACAGGCTAGAGGCTGAGAGTCCCAAGTAAAGTTTCAACAGGATTTTTGTAACACTCTGGGACAAAAGAACTTCATTGGGGCTGGAGTGATAGCACAGCGGGTAGGGCGTTGGCCTTGCATGCGGCCCACCGGGTTCCATCCCGGCATCCCATATGGTCCCCCAAGCTCCGCCAGGAGTATTTCCTGAGCGCAGAACCAGGAGTAATCCCTGAGCGTTGCCGAGTGTGACCCAAAAAGCAAAAATAAATAAATAAAAGGAACTTCACAATGCAGTTTTTCCAGGGAGCAGTACATAACAAGAGCAGGGAGCAGGATGGCAGGGCTGATAAACCGGGTTATCAGCCTCCCTGGAACCATCTGGCAGCTCCTCTGAGGGGCTGACAACCGGTTACCTTGTTTTCCTACAGTTTAATTTTTCTGTTAACCCTTTCAAACTTGTATTGGTATGTCCCTGGATGTTGTAAACGTCAGTATGCCCTGGAGCACCCAAGCGGTTTCTAGATATCAGGAGGCTCAGTGAAACTGTTACTTTTCAAGGCTACTGGGCTAAACCTGCCGGAATGTTTTTCCCAAGGCTGGATGGGGGTGTGTGATGACAAGCCCTTAGTGACTTTTCACAGCAACAAGAGGGCCTTTTGGCTCATTGAACTGCCTGGCGTTTTGCTCACCTAACAGCATAAGCTAAGTGTAGTTGGAGCCTAAGGCTCAGTAGGGCGCTTCACCCAACATCCTCAGACCCTGATTTTTACCTTTTAAACCAACTCCAGAAGTTGCCCTGATCGATCCACCAGGGACAGGTCCCTTGCCATGAACTGGAACTGAGCTGTGACACCTAATAAATAGCATTTCTGTGCTGGACACCTGCTGTGCCCAAGGAAGTAAAGTCATGCCACTATGCAAACAGCTTCTATGCTACTATGCAAAAAGCAGAGGCCAGTCTATGGAGAGGACTCTGTCCTTAGGTCAGCATCCTGTCCTGACCTTGGCAGGCTCTGCCCCAGTGTCTCCAGGTCGTTCCCTCAGTCCCTCGGTGTTCTCTGATGGTGGCTCCTGGGAAACGCTGGCTTCTCTCTTCACAGCTGCATAAGAGACAGCCTAGAACGGGGAAAAGTTAAACTTGACCTGCAGGCTCGTTTCAGATAAAAACAATAACTCTCTGTGGTTCCCCGGGGCCCAGGGGCCAGGCCTGTGGGTTGTAGTCCCCGGAGCCCGGGCAGTTTCCCCAGATGCCACGTGGGTGCTCCATGCCAGGCCCCTCAGTAAAATGCAGACCCCATGCTTGAGGGACAGCACAGGGAGTGGGGCTCACCTGCTGAGCACATGCTTTACACGCTGTAGGCTGGTGTTTGCTCCCTGGAACCACACGGTCCTTCAAACCCCACCGTGAGCAACCCCCAGCACAGGGTCAGGAGTCGCAAAAAATGGAAATTTCACGGCAGCCCCAAGCACAGACCCAGTGAACTAGACTCGACATTTGAGTCTGATGCAGCATGTTTGGGGGCAGCACAAGGGTGCCCTGGGAGAGGGACTGGGCTGTGCTTTGTGGGCACCCTCTGCCCACCTCAGCACCCGCCCACACTTACCCCATGATCAGGAGCGCTGTGGTGGTCCCGACCTGCAGACACAGAGCAGACGTGTCAGGAACCCACGGCAGCCATGAGCAAAACCCAGGGAGCAGGTCTGGGCTTCAGCCCAAGGGGCTCCTCCTGCCCGTCAGGCCCCACAGTTAACCAGGAGATTCATCCAGTTACATCTCATAAGTCACTGGGTTCTTGACAGGACTGGTGATCAAGCCTGGTCTCCAATGCGCTGTAACATGCTCCACCACTGAACATCATCTGGTCTGCTACTAATTATCAATCAACAAAATCAACACAGGTCAATTATATCCCAGGATGATGATGATGATGATGATGATGATGATGATGATTACATTTTGGGCTAAAACCAGTGGTTCTCAAGGCTTACTCATGGCTCTGCACTCAGAGATCTGTCCTGGTGGACATGGGTGACCGCATAGGGTGCCATGCATCGAACCATGGTTGAATGTGTGCAAGGCAGGAAACCTACCTATCGTACTATGACACCGGCCCCTGCCCTCTATTACAGATTAATACAGACTGAGCCCAGTGTGGCCTGGTACTTCACTTATTTCAACAAATTATTCCACATCGGCCCCTGCACAGGATGACCCAGGTTCCAGTCCTTGCTGTCCCCTCCCTTCTGTAGGAGCATTACGGGGGTTTCTCCTAGCCAGGAAGATGAGGGACTGCTGGGGGCTGTCACTCTGCCTCGGTTCCCCTGTGCCCCTGGTGAGCACCAGTGCTGACGGGGCTGGAATTGGGGGCCCTGAGGCGAGACACAGGAGAGGCTGCGGGGGGCTACATGGTGACGAGCACAGAGCCTCCTGTGTGGTCCGTGTCAGGGATCATGGCTCCATGATGCTCATGGCCGACACATGAGTGGGGAATGTTCCAGAGAGGAAACACTCACGGAACTGTCTCCGACGCTGGGAATAAACCAGGGCTCCTCCCACCCCTGCCACAAGCACAATTCCCACTAACGGGAGGCTGATCTCGAGAGGTGAGGGTGAGGGTGAGGGGTGACGGCTCCCGGGGAGATCCTGGAGGAAGAGAAGGAAGCAGGGATTTAGGATCGGAGACTCTGGGGTCCCCCTGCCCAGCAAACACCACCCCTCACTCCTATAGGCAGCCATAGCTCTCACTACAAAGTGCTAAATGGTCCAGGGGCGTGACCCAGCACTGACCAATCAGAGCGCTCCACTCTGTATGGCTGCAGGGATTGGTCAGAGTCACTGTCAGTGTTGAGTTCAGGGACCAGAGAGACAGAACAGTAGGGAGGGTGCACTTGCCTTGCACACAGACTACCTGGGTTCAATCCCCGGCACCCCATATGGTCCCCTGAGCACTGTCAGAAGTCAACCCTGAGCACAGCCAGGAATAAACCATGAGCAAACTTGAGTAAGGCCCAAATGCAAAACCAGGGGCAGGAGTGATAGCACAGCAAGGAGGAATTTGCCCTTACACGGCGAACCAGGTTTGACCCCAGCATCCCATACGATCCCCAAGCACCGCCAGGAGCAATTCCTGAGTCCAGGGTCAGGAGTAACCCTGAGCATCGCTGGGTGTGACCCAAAAAGCAACAACAGCAACAAAAAAATGCAAAACAAGACAACAAAAGATGTTATATTCTCCCAAGTCCCACTAAATGGTGGGATGGGCATGTGTAATACCCACAGTGCCCAACAGTTTCCAGCAGCCGCAATGGCGAGGCTCGGCCTCAGCCCCTGGAAAGGCCTTTCTGAGATTCCTGGCAGACGCCTTGGCAGGGTCAGGGAGCATCTCATGGCCAAGGGGCTCCTTCACCAGGACCCTCCCATCCCTCCTCAGAGACAACCTGCTCGGCTCCTCTGGGTGTCTCCGTGCTCCCCAGTGGTGCTCACCTGGGAGCTGGACTCTCATGACTGCCAGGCCCATCCCCAGTTCATTGTAGACGCGGCAGATGAAGGTCGTGTTGATGGACTCCTCAGTGGGCTGGATCAGGAGCCGGGAGCCCTGGGGCACAGCAGAGGGGGCAGGGGGCCCGTGGTCCTGGGGACACAGGCGGGAGAGACGTGGCCTTTGCTGGTGCCCAGAGTGACAGGGACTGAGGGATCCCAGCACCCCCATGTATTATCCATGTTGGGGGTACCTGGAGTCTGTCTGGTTCTCCCACTAACTCCCCCATAAGTGCTCAGCAGGTGTTGAGACTGCCTCAGAATCCATCCAGAACCTTCCAAAACCTTCCAGTCCTCGGGACCTGTGTGGCTCCACTCTCACCCCATCCCCTGGTTCCTGCTCCCCTTGCACCCCAATGCACACACCTGGTTTCCTGAGAGAACTTACTGGAGCGGGGCTCAAGGCCCTTCTCTGCTCAGCGACCCGAGATCTCCTGCCTTGCTCAGAGGAAAGTCCAACCCTTAGGTGGGTCCCCAGAGCTGCCCCTGAGGCTTCAGACCCGGGTCAGTTACAGCCTCCTCTGCTCTGGTCTCCGGGTCCTTGGGGTGGATCCAGCTAATGATGCCCCCACTGGGTGCAGGTGATCTTTGACCTGCGTGGCCAGTGCTGAGAGGGAGTGTGAGGATCAGGACAGGATGGTAAGGACGGGTAAGGGGCATGTCTGTGAAGCGTTCAGCCACCTGCCCCCTGGACTGATGCTCCCAGACACTGTGTGTCCAAGACACCTTATTGTATAGAGCAATAATGTGGGTGTGGGGCTGGGCTGCCCCTCACACACCACTGAGCTGAGCCCCTGCACACAGACAAGACAGTCTTACAGAGGTCAGAGGTGACTCCCTCCTCCTTCTCTCTGTCTCTCTCTCTCTCTCTCTCTGTCTGTCTCTCTCTCTCTTTCTTGATCCCTCTGTTTCTCCTTCCCTGCAGACCAGGAATCCATCCCCAACCTCCTCCCTCAGGCCCAGGAGTCCATTGCCAGCCTCCACCCTCAAACTGAGGAGTCAGGGCCAGAAAGATGGTATAGAACATGCCTTGAGTGTTTTTTGATCCCCAGCACCCCATACAGGCCCATGAGCCCCACCAGGAGCAATCCTAGATAGAGCCAGGAATAAGCCCTGAGCACTGCTGTGGTGTTTTTTTCTTTTGGGTCAGACCCAGCAATGCTCAGGGGTTACTCCTGGCTCTGCACTCAGGAATTACTCCTGGTGGTGCTCGGGACACCATATGGGATGCCAGGGGATCGAACCTGGGTCGGCCACATGGAAGGCAAATGCCCTCCCACTGGACTCTCGCCCTGCTCCCTGAGCACTGCTGTGTGGGGTGCGGGGCTGAATGCAGACCACGGAGTTCATACCCTAGTCCTACCTCCCTCAGACTGTGGAGTCCATCCTAGCTTACTCAGGTCCAGGAGATCATGCCCAGCCTACTCTCTTAGACCAGTGTCCATCCATAGTCCTCCTCTCTCAGATCCTGGAGTCTATCCCCATTGTCTCCTCCCTCAGAGCCTGGGCTCGTGCTCCTACCACCTCTGACCTCAGGAGTTCAGATCAGCCACTCCTCTTTACCTTGTAGTCTGGGCACCCAGGTCTGTCCCCCAATAACTGGGAGTCCATCCCCAGCCTCCCCCTCAGACCCAGGAGTCATCCCCAGCCTCCCCTCTCAGATCCGGATCAGCCCCAGGACTCACGTGCTCCAGTTATAACTCTTGGGCTTCGGGTTGCCGTGGGCGTCACAGATCAGGCTGGTCTCCACCTGTCCCTCTGGCCCAGTGTCCTCATAGAGAGAGATGGAGACCTGGGGGCATCTGGGGAGGGGACAGGTATGGGCTCAGGGACAGAACCCCAAGGGGCCCACATGTGAGGAGGAGGGGAGCCCCGCCCACATTTCCAACAGCAGACACCGGGCAGCTGAGTCTGGGCCACATGACATAGCCCTGAGCCATTCGGGTGTCTGGGGAGGGTCAGAGTCTTGCTGTCCCTGCAGTGACCTGGGGACAGAGGCCGAATGTGCTCCTGTCCTGAGGGGTCAGACCCTTCTGGGCAGCGTCACGTGCTTGGGAATCTCTGCTCTGCTCCCTCCTGCCGGCCACCTGCAAATGCAGCAGAGCCTGTCGGGAGTGGGGAAAGACAAGCTGTGAGGGTGTAACGGCATAGCTGAGCCCGTGTAACACGAGGCTGGATCCTCACTGTCCATACTGCCTGCCACCTGCTGCCCGTGTCCATTGAGCCCATGACACTATGATTCCAGAAGAACCAAGATGCAGAATTAGCGACTCAGGGCAGATGAGGGTGAAGGTTCTGTGGCTGATGACCTAATGTGCATGAGAGGAGGGGAAGGAGGATTAATGCTGGAAACCCTGATGTTCCTCCTCTGACACTTTCACTATCCTTATTCCAACTGGGCTGGGGCTGCCCCAACCCGCTGTGCTGCTCCTATGGGCAATGCTGGGGTGGGTGTGGGGCCACGGGTCCTCCTGAGAGTGGATCTGGGGTGCAGGGATCCCTGGGGTATGTGTCAGACACTCGCAGGACACACATGAAGGACCATCATGTGAAGGGACCCCACATCTGCCTGTGCTGGGCCTGTTCTGGGGCGCTAGAGGAGGTGAGGCTGTGTGGGGAGGACCAGGTAGACGGTCTTGGGGGCCACGTAAACAACCATGGGGTAGCAGGGCGGTAGCTGTGGGGTAGGTAGGCAGCCCCTGATGGTCAGTGTAGACGGTGTCATGGCAGAAGGCAGTGTCTATACCAGGAAGGGCAGTGTGACCTTTCCCCTTGGGGCCAGTGTAGACAGGACAGTGTAGACAGGACAGGAAGTGAAGGGTGTGCATGGAGACAGGGGCTTGGCAGCCAGTGTAGATAACGCAGGGAACAGTGAGAATGTTCTAGCTGTGATCTAGACCTCTGGTGTAGACTGTGGATAGTGTTGTGTGGCCCAGTCAGCCAGTGTAGACCAGTGGTTCTTCTCTTTTGCATCTAGAGACCGTAAACATAGAAAAATTTCACCAACTGCAAAAGCAAACATAATAAACTTCATTTATAAAGTATTTTGTATACTCACTCTTAATTCTATTATCATAATAAAATTTCTATGTTTATTTACCCTATAAATAATCAGAAATCAAGCAGAAAACCCTAATGCTCCTGAAAAGTTTCTCATGGTCCAGCAGAAAATTTCTGTAGATGGGCACCAGTCTGCATGCAGGGGTTGAAAATGCTGGTGTAGATACTGGAAAGCAACGCAAGGTCGACTGGAGAGTGAGTTTGGGGTGAAGGTGCAGCAGGGAGAGAATGGACAGCTGGGGAACCAGAATGATAGCCCAGCGGGTAGAGCATTTGCCTTGCACACAGCTGACTCGGTTCAATCCCCAGCATCGCATATGGTCCTCAAGCACCGCCAGGAGTAATTCCTGAGTGAAGAGCCAGGAGTAACTCCTGAGCATAGCTGGGTGCAACCCCCAATAAAGAGTGGGCAGGGGGCCTGTCTCTGCCTCAGGTATTCTCCCTGGGGTATGCGGCTGGCTGGGCGGGCACCTGGGGTCGTGGTAGAGCCCCAGGCCTCGGCAGAAGGTGGAACTACAACCCCCAGAAGTCCGAGCGGAAGCGGAAGTAAATGGACATTTTGAACTCTCACACCGGCCTGTCTCCACCTCAGGTATTCTCCCTGGGGTGTGCAGCTGGCCGGCGGGCAGCCGCTCACACGGCCATTTATTAATACAAAAACCAGGAAATTCAACACCAAGGGAAGGTAATACCCTCAAGAAAAAAGAAACAGTACACTAGAGTTATCTATCCCTGAGCACCGCAACACCATGGGGAAACAACGCAGATCCCCAGTTCGAAGAACAGATGAAGGAATCAACCCTGAAGACTCAAAAAGAATGCAGATGTGCATGATCTCTCTGACAATGAAATTAGAGAAGAAATTGGTAGGATGTTTAAGAAGCTCAACGAAAAAATGGAGCAGATGTCCAATAAAATACAGGAAAACATAAACGAAGCAGTTGAAAGGGCAGTCAATAAATTATGGGAGGAAATGAGAGCAGAAATGAGAACCATGCAAATAGAAATATCATCACTTAAAAACTCAGTAGATGAAATGAAAAACACAATAGGGGCTCTCAACAGTAGGATGACAGCAGCAGAAGAGAGAATCAGTGAGACTGAAGATGAGCTGCAGAAAGCACTCAGAGAACTACATAAGATGGAAAAAGACCAGAAAATAGATCAGCAATGGAACAGAGAACAATGGGATGGAGCCAGGTGGAACAACATAAGAATCATCAGAGTCCCAGAGGGATAGGAAAGTAACCCCAAGGAAATTAAAACAGTTAAAAACATCCTGGCTGAAAAGTTCCCGAGTTAAAGGACGAAGGCATCCATATCCAAGTAGCCCGATGCATACCAGCAAGAAGAGACCCCAATAGAAAGACCCCAAGATACATCCTAGTCAAAGTAATGGATGCCATAGACAGAGATATAATTCTTCAGGCAGCAAGATCAAAGAAGAAAATTGTATACAAAGGAGCATCCATTCGACTTTCAGCAGACTTCTCAGAAGACACCCTCCAAGCCCAAAGGCAGTGGTGGGATATAGTAAAAAAACTTAATGAAATGAATGCCTCAGCAAGAATTCTTTATCCAGCTAAACTCTCACTCAGATTTGAAGGACAGATATACAACTTCTTGGATAAACAACAGCTTACGAACTTTGTAAAATCTAAACCAACCTTAAAAGACGGACTGAAAGATCTACTATAAGATGAGAAATAACCCAAAAGAACAACCAACCTATTCAGAAAGATGGCACAAAATCCCATGACAATAATCTCTCTCAATGTCAATGGTCTAAATGCACCAGTTAAGAGACACAGAGTGGCAAAATGGATCAAAAAATTGAATCCGACATTCTGCTGCCTTCAAGAAACACACCTGAACAATCGGAGCAAAGACAGGCTCAAAATAAGACTGGAAAACAATCCTTCACTCAAACAAAGGCTGGGGTAGCCATACTGGTATCTGACAACATAGACTTCAGGCTGAAGAAGGTCAGAAGGGACAGTGAAGGTCACTTCTTAATCGTCAAGGGATTCATATATCAGGAAGAAATCACGCTATTAAACATATATGCACCAAACAAGGGGCCAGCAAAATACCTAAAACAACTACTAATAGACTTTAAAGAAGACATTGATAGCAACATAATTGTAGTTGGAGACTTCAACACTGCTCTATCAACCCTGGATAGATCAACAAGATTGAAACTTACCAAGGAAATACTGGCCCTAAAAGAAGAGATGGAAGAAAGAGGGCTGGTAGACATATACAGGGAATTTCATCCCCAAAAAGCTGAATACAGTTTCTTCTCCAGTGCACATGGAACATACTCCAAAATAGATCACATGCTGAGCCATAAATCATACCTCCATAAAATCAAGAAGATAGAAATTGTGCCAACTATTTTTTCAGACCATGATGCACTGAAAATAGAAGTTAATTGTACACAAAAACGGAGACCAATACCAAGTACCTGGAAACTAAACAGCTCACTGCTGAACAACCAGCAAGTCATAAAAGAAATCAAAGAAGAAATACAAAGATTCCTGGAAATAGATGAGACTGAAGACACGAATTACCAGAACTTGTAGGATACAGCAAAAGCAGTGTTAAGACGCAAGTTCATAGCTCTTCAAGCATTCATCAGAAAAGAAGAAAAGACCATCACAAACAGTCTGACTTCACAACTTAAGATCTTAGAGAGTGATCAGCAAAAGGAGCCCAACCCAAGCAGAAAGAAAGAAATAATAAAACTTAGAGCAGAAATCAATGAGATGAAATGTCAAAAAGAGTGGACGGGGGGCAGAGAGCAGCTGAGGCGGTGTGTGTGGGCGGGCTATGCTGAGGGAGCAGGTGTAGACAGTGGGAGGTCAGTGTAGACAGCAGCCGGGGAGTCAACAGAGGAGCAGGAATATGAGACCCGAGAAGCTGGAGGAGTCAACAGAGGAGCAGGAATATCTGAGACCTGAGAAGCTGGAGGAGGCAGCGACGGACATTGGTTGTGGACAGTGAGGGTTGGTTGGTGGTGGAAGTGGCCCAGGTATAGACAATGAGGTCTGGTGGTGTTGGTGGCTAATGTGTAACAATGAGGTTTAGTGTAGTGGTAGTGTTTGTGGCCAGGTATAGACAATGACGGTTAGTGTATTGGTATTGGTGGTGCATGTGGACGATGAGGGTGGTTGTGGTGGTGGTTGTGGGTTGATGGCAGCGTATTGTCACTGTGTTGGGGCAGGAAGTGAGCACGCTCATCTCAGCTCTCAGCCTGTGTCCTGGATAAACTCAGGGAGTCTGGGAAGCTAAGCCAAGACCCAGCCGGGCTTGGAAAACCACCCAGGCCCAGGCAAAAAACAACCAAAGAAATAAATCAAAACCCTCAAAAATGTCTCCAATGTCCTTTGCAACTCTCTCCTGACCCACAACTCCTCCCCCTCTAACTGTTCCATAAGCCTCCCCAGTTCCCTCTCTCCCACATTACTTTACCTTTTTTTTTTTCCTTTTTGGGTCACACCCGGCAATGCTCAGGGATTTCTCCTGGCTCTGCACTCAGGAATTACTCCTGGCGGTGCTCGGGGGGACCATATGGGATGCCGAGAATCACCGCAGTGCAAGGCAAACGCCCTACCCGCTGGGCTATCGCTCCCGGCCCCTGCTTTACCTCTTTTGGTCTCAACTTCCCTCAAAAAGTCCTTCTGCTCCTCCCCATCACTAGCCCCGCCTTCCCACAGCCCACCCCACCCAGAAGCCCCACCCATAGCCATGCCCCCACTAGCTCACAGAGCACTCGGAGCCAGGTCTGCGCTCTTCCCATCTGGTCCAAGGCCACCTGGATCTCGCAGGTGTAGTTGGCTTCGTCCCTAGGGCTCAGCTTGTGCAACCTCAGCGAGGCGTCCAGCAGGTCCCCACCTAAGTGGTCGGCCATGAACTCCACGCAGTCAGGCTCCGGGATGCTGGCACCCCTCTCCCAATGGAATTCTGCCACAATGCTGGGGTCCGCGGTGGGTCCAGCCGCTCCCACCTTATCTGAGTCACCCGCGCCTTCGGACTCCAGAGGTTGCAGACGACATGGCAGGGTCACGGTGTCACCCAGGGAGCCATGCAACTCAGTGGGCGCCAGCACGACCACCTTCCTGGCCCCTGTGGATGAAACCGTGAAGGGAGAGGGGCCAGACTGAGGGGGCTTCAGATCCCGGGACCCAGGTCTGGCTGGGGAGGAGCCCGGGAGTGTTTATCTAGGTGGTCACAAAACCAAAAACAGCAACAACAACAACAACCAAAAGGCCCGGAGCCATAGCACAGCAGGTAGTTCATTTGTGGCTGACCCGGGTTCTGTCCATGGCATCCCAGATGGTCTCCGGAGCACTGCCAGGAGTAATTCCTTAGTGCAGAGCCACGAATAACCGCTGAGCATTGCAAGTTGTGACCCCCCCCAAAAAAAAAAAAGAATAAAATAAAATAAAATCTCCCCAGGTGAATCTAATAAGCAACCAGGTGTCTGTATTTAAAATTTAAAAAAAAAAATTGCCAACCACTGATCTCCCGGGCATTTACTAATTGCCAGTCTAGGACCTGTGGCGGTCAGCGGGTATGTAAAGGTCAAGACCATGATTGGACCATCTTACGTGCACAGTTAGGGGCATTAAGTATAGTCACGAGCTCTCAGAGGAGACCCTGTCCTTTACTGCATGCTCTGTCCCCCTTACCCCACTTAGAGGTCTGCATGGGAAGATGCTCTAAATCTTAGAGTCTATGGCAAAGGGTGTTGTTACTCCCGGGGAAGACCAGGGTTGGGAGAGGGCCGGGATCCCGGCACAGGAAGGGCCAATTACAACCTTCAGACTCTGCTGGGAGGTCCCAGGCAGGTCCCTGAGTGTTGGGTGACACGCCCTACTTTAAGCTCCAGCTACACTTAGTTTGCAGCCCCCTCCCAGCTCTGCTAGAGAGGCTTTGAATCAGCTCTGGCACTTGTAAAGCCAAAAGGCCCACCTGAAGTGCTGCATTTCAATAGAATTGTTTACCTGTATTCATGTCTAGATAGCCAAGTCCACAATGGGCCAGGCTGGGATGTTTTGGCTGATTTCTATCTATAAAATAAGCTGGGAAAGGAGAGAAGGCCCTTTTGCCATTGTGGCTTCCCTTGGAGTTTCCTCTCTCTTCATCCTCTCTGTTCTCTGTTGGGCAGCCGTCTTGGCCTTCTCATGGTTGGGGTCCAGCCAGGAACCCAGAGTTCAGAGTTTTTCCTGTTCTTGGATTGTATATCAGAACTTGTGATAGTAAAGCCTTTTAAAAGTGCGCCGGATTCCTGAGTTTTCATCCATTCCCGCCGGCTTTGGAGGTAGAAGGGAACTCACTTCCTGGTATTGTTGGGGACCCCAGCGGCTCCCCGACACCTGACCCTCGTTGGTCCTTTCTCCTAGTTAGCAAGAGAGGCCAATGGTGTGGGGTCACTCACTGGCGTCCACGGGATCCCAGAGCAGCAACAGCCCAGACAGTGTCCACTGATCACGGCCTTATGATCGCAGAGATTCTGTTACGCGTCTGCACATCCGCCATCACCCCCTCCCCCAAACACTCCTGAAACCTCAGCCAAGGGCCTTCCTGAGCTCACTCTGGCTTCCATGTCTGAAAGTGCTCTGAGCTCAGCAGACCCAGGAGGGTCCCTGGGACCTGCTCCCTCAAGGACAGCGGCAGGTGGTCACCGAGTGGGTGTATGCTGGGGGGCGTCATGAACGGGCACACACCTGAGTCAGCCCCGTGCCCCTGGGCCCGGCTCCTTCATGCGCCAGTATTTGATCAGAGCGCCTGGAGAGAAACCTCCAGCAGCCTGAGGTGTTGCCGCTGGTCACCTTGTGTGGGCCCCCTCTCCTATGGGTCACCCCTGATGTGGGCTCCGGTTCCTTTGGGGTTCCCCTCTGTTGTGAGGACATCCCCTCCTGTGTGTCCCCCCATTTATTCTGGGTCCCCCCTGCTGCATTTCTCCACACTAATTCCCCCTGGGAACATGCTCTGAGACTGAGCTGTCTCTTCCCAGTGTCCAAGAGCCCTGCCCTGCGGTCACTGCCCTGCATCCGGGGGTGGCTGGGACTAGGGGCCAGGAAGGAGGGCGACTCTCAGCCTGGGGAGTCAGGGGGACTGAGTCAGGGGAGACAGGGAGGCCAACGGTGTGGGGTCACTCACCAGCATCCACGGGACCCCAGAACAGCAGCAGCAAAGGCAGCCAGAACAGCGGGTACAGCAGCAGCCGGGCAGGGGCTGGGGCCATGCCAGGGGTCCTGGGGAGCAAGGGCAGCACCGCAGGTGTCTGTTCTGTGGCTTCTTCTGTTAACCCGCGGTAGTGTTCTCTGGAGTTGGGGAGGCCACGCCTGCTACCCACTGCTGCCCCATCTGGCTGGGCGAGGAAGCGGCGGCATGCCCAGCAGAACAGGTCACCTTCATTTGCTGTGGCTGTGCTGAACATGCCTGGAGTGGGTCGGGTCCTGGTTCTTACCCATCCGTAGGGCTGTTGCAGCAGCCTAGAGCCCTGAGCTGCCATAGGAAACTTGCTAGCCCTCTCAGGGTTTGGTTCTCGTTTCTTTGTTCTTAGTCTTTGCCTCCCTGACTGTCCTCAAGGCAGCTCCCAGCTCTGAACTTGTGCGCCGCCCCAAAGAGCCTCCTGGACCACGAGGTGCCTGGATTGAACCAGAGTCAACCTCAGTCAGGACAAGAGCCTTGGGGCCAGAGCTATAGCACAGCAGGTAGGGTGTTTGCGTTCCACAAGGCGACCCAGTTTTAATCCCCCGCATCCCATATGATCCCCTCAGCACCACTTGTTCCTTGATCACTTGATCACTTGGATCCCGTTATTCATCGATTTGCCTCGAGCAGGCGCCAGTAACATTTCCATTGGACCCTATCACGTGCCAACGTAGCCCAATGGCATCTAGTTGATTCAGGAATATGAAGAGCCTCAAACTGTTCCTTCAGGATCTTGATGAAGAAGTGTGACCATCTTGTAGGTGGGTGGCCACGTGATCTTTTGACATCCCATGGGATCCAGTCACCCTCAGCATTGTCAGGAGTAATTCCTGAGAGAAGAGCCAGGACTGAGAAGTAGTCGTGGTGTGACCCTAAAGGAAAAAAAAAAAAGAAAATTTAAAAAAATTTTTAAAAAAGGAAAGAAAAAAATGTATTTGATCTAGTAGGATCAAATACCTACTAGAAATTCAGGGCCATTTTCCTCACTCTTCTGTCCTGGAACTTGTGTTACCGTTACTTGGGTCACTGCTGTTATTTTCTCCTCCCTTCCCGCCCTGCGGCTGTAGCTGTGGGGAGTCTCAGCTGTGTCAGTCTGTGCTTACACTTGGCTCTCTGTGGTGCTCTCTGGAGTCCACCCAGGCCTATTGCTCCTGGGGACCTCTTGGGGGACATGAAGGGACTCTCCTCAGAAGCAGCAGCCATCGCTACTGTCCACGGTGGGCCCTTCTGCAGAGCCGCCTTTGTACCTGAGAAGACAGCAGGTGCCCCCAATGCTAGAATAGTTTCCCCTGCAGCTCTCTCTCGGCCTGGCTGTCACTGGGGGTTCACTGGAAGTTGGATTTTGAGCCCCAAAACGCATCATGTATTTGTGTTTGTGTGGGGGGGGGGGGGGGCAAGGCGCTGCTTCCAGGGTGCTAGGGGAAGAATCTAGCGTTTGAAGTGAATGGGGCTGGGACACACAGCCCGTCTCCCCGATTGCTGTGCCTCCCCAGGAGGATTTTGTGGGGCCTCTACATCACCAAGCTAGCGTTTATTTAGGAGGCAGGAAGTAGCAAGTCAGGAAAAAGCATTGAACAGTGGGGTCCACTGGGCTCACCCACATTCTCTTTGTTTTGCCTCATTTTTCCTTTCAAAGTTCCTCCTTCCTAGGGAAAGAGAAAGTAGCAAAGTCTCTGGTAAGAAATGGGGCCCTTGTTCCTCTCTTCAGAGCACAGAGAGAGCATGATGATTGGAGCGGCATGATTTGAGATTTATATCTCAGCGCCATAAGGGCTCTCAACACCCTAATTCCTCCTATCTGATATTATATATGTATATGTATATGTATATATTATATATTTGCCTCATCCGGACTCCCCTCTCGTCAGAGCTCCAACCAGCAGAAGAGCCGATCACAAGCCCTAGCATAAATGCTGGAGATTATAGGTGACTACAAGAGTATGCCACCTGCAGGGCAGAGCCTGGCAAGCTATCCGTGTCTTATTTGATATGCCAAATACCAGTAACAAGTATAGACCTCATTCCCATGACCTGATGGAATGGTTTGAGGCTCTTTATGTTCCTGGAGCAAGCAGATGCCCTTGGGCTACACTGGCATGTGACAGGATGTATGGAGATGTTACTGGTGACCTCTCGAGCAAATGATGATCAACGGGAAGACAAGTGATACAAGTGTGTTGCAGGACTCCTAAGGGCCGCTGCATCTGCTCTGGATTGCCTCCCGAAAATCACTCCGTAGATAAGGGGGGTAGTCTAAATGTGGCAGTTTATCTGACCATGTATGCTGTAACTAGCTGGTATAAATATTCTCCCATGCTATCACAATCATCGTGGGACTAGCTAGATCTTACCAGCATATTAGCCTGGCCACGTAAGGACACCTAAGTAATTAGACCAGAGAAAAATGCTGTTTGCTTCCAAACAAACAAACATGGCTCCCTGATAAAATATAAAACTACAATGAAGTAGAGGAGACTTGTGAAGGCTTGGAGAAATATTTAACTGGCATTGGTGTTGATCTTTGGTACAGTGACATGCCATCTCAGAAACCCCTTCTCTACATTTCAAAGGCATTCCGGCTCAAAACATTAGCACAGTAAAGGCCCTAGGTGAGATGCAGGGAGGGACTACCTAAGGGCATTGGACCCTCCCTGCTTTCCATAACAATGGGAGGAAGGTCTGAGTTGCTGGGAGTATAAACTTGCAGGTTCCCGCTCTCCCGGGCTTCTTCTTCCCGGTGGGATCTCGCCTTGTGAGCGTTTATTCCCCCTTGGAAGTTTCACACGTGGTGGTCGCCATCTTGGCCTACACGTGGCTGGGGTTCTAGCCTGGAATCCTAAGCATCGGGTTTTTCCTTTTGCTGATTTGTATGCCTGAACCTGTGATAAGTAAAGTCTTTTAAAACCGCATCGGACTCCTGAGTATCCATCCATTCCTCGCCGGCTTCGGAGGTAGAAGGGAACTTGCTTCCCGGCACTGTCGGGGACCCCGCGGAGCGCCCGACATTTGGCGTCCCTGGTGTGGGCAACCACGAACATCGCTCTGGTCTAATTATCATCGGACAGAGATCATCTGCCTCCGAACCGTGAGTAAAATGATGGATATCTCATGGTATAGATACATTGTATCTTTTATTGGCTCGAACCATACATAGCCCAGTCTATAAAGTTCCTTTCTGAGAACTACTCTATCTTTTCACAAATCATCTGGGTCCTTGCGATTTTTTAAACTGTACCTTTGTGTAAGGACAATGTTTAATAGAGAGAGGGAAGAAAGTAATAAATTGAATGCAATCTTAAGGGACGAGATTTACTCAGCGATTGAAGAAATAAGTGAGGATCATAAAGCTACAGGTAGACTGGTCTTAAAGCTTGAGGACAGAATTATTAAACAGAGTTTAAAATTTGAAAAGAAATTAGAAGAACAGGAAAGTAAGATTATTAACCAGATTTTTAAAATTTGAGGAAAAATTAGAAGAACAGGATTTAAAATTCAAGGAAAAATTAGAAGAACAGGATTTAAAATTCAAAGAAAAATTAGAAGAACAGGAAAGTAAAATTATTAAACAGGATTTAAAATTTGAAGTAAAGTTTGAAGAGCAGAAGAAGGATATCGATAAAATCAGTATTATCTTAGAGGAAGAAATTGACAGACAGAGAGATAGAATAGATGGACAGAAAGAGGAGGTTTGGAAGTTACACATAAGACTGAAAGAACAAAAGGAAGAAACATATAGGAAACTTGAAAACTTAAACCAAGAAATGGATGTGTTACGCAGGGAGATTTCTGATTTCATAACTTATCAATCAGGACCTAGCGCATACCCAATACTGAGGTGTGAACCAACTAAAAGCCGTTCACAAACACGCCCCAAAACTGTAGACTTGAAAAAGGTGTATACATTCCCAGCAAAAAAATCTAAAAAGAATTCTAATGTGGCTAATAACTTAGAGGAGGAACAGGAAAACCCAGAGGAGGCAAATTCCCAAGCTGAAAATCTCTCCAGAGTTAATACCCTCAATGGGGTAGATGTTCCTCTGCCAGATACTACAAGCTCTGATGAGGAAGAAGGGGAGGAACAGATTAGCTCGAGTCAAAGAGCAAAGCCCAGCAATCTTTCTCATGACCAATCTAAAGATAAAGTAAAACCGACTCATGAAGACTTAAAAATTGAGGCAATAACCCCGTTTAGGAAGGCTTGCGACAGGTTTGGAATATCAAGTCTTTATACTTTAAAATATTTAGCTGATTGGAGCGAAAATGATCAGTGGGTATTGGGAGACTTTGAAACGGTAGCCCATACTTGTCTAAACAAATCACAGTACATGCAATGGCATATGTGATATGCAGATGGGGTTAACCAGAATATTGACACTTTAAGAGAAAAGGAATCAGGCCATACTATAACTTTTGCCATGCTAAAAGGTGAAGGTGAATGGAAAAAGAAAGCAAAACAAGAGACATTACCTGAACCTATTTTAAAATTTGTTCGGGAGACAGCATTAAAAGCGTGGGAAAGAGTAGGTTCCAACCCAGAATTTCTAGGTAGCTATACGAAAATTTACCAGGGTCGTGATGAACCATACTTTGATTTTGTTGGGAGATTATGTGAAACAATCCAAAGACAGGTTCAAGACCCAACCACCTCAAGAAATCCTAAAACGAAACTTAGCATATGAGAATGCTAATCAAAAATGTCGAGCATTACTATATGGTATTAAGGAAAAGGATGACCTCATGGGGTATCTAAAGGCCTGTAGAAATGTCGGTTTAACCTCCCATAAAACACAGGATGATATAGAGGCTTATCCCATACAGGAGGAGGATCAGAGAGAGGGATGAAATGTCAGACAGCTCTAGGGGGAGAAACAATAAACTTCAAAGGATAAACAATAATCGAAGAAACTATTCTAATAATCGCAGCTCCACCCTCGGAGGGCCCCACCTGGACCATGCCCAAGGTGCAGAAAAAGGAAAACATTGGGCCAGAGACTGTCGGTCTTGAGGCGAAGTCAGCCTCAGGCTTCATCTGGACAGATAACCTGCTTTAGCTGCGGAAAGAAGGGACACACCCGTAGAGATTCGCCCATCTTCTAAAACTATCAATACAGGGCAACATTCTAATAATCCCTTTATAGGAAATGTTACATGGACCCTCCCCAGGTTCCACAAGCTCCGCAGGCTCAAATAACATCCATGCCTCCCCTAATGCAGGAAACTGGGTGGGGGCCAGCCCCAGGCCCAGCTGAATCCAGGGCACTCTCCTTCATTCCACCTGCCCAGTATCCTCCCGAATCAGAATCCACAGAATTACAGTCAATAAATGCCTCTGGCCTACCCCATCAGGCAGTGGCAGTCTCGACATTCTCTGCCCTAAGACTGTCACAATATACCCAAGTCAAGACCCCTACATGCTAAAAACAGGGATAAAAGGACCTGCTCCCCCCGGTAAGTATGGGTTTAATTCAGGGGAGCGATTGGCTGAAATTTAAGGGAATTATGGTGCATTTCGGACTTCTGGATCCTGAATCTCATGAAGAGATAATACTGTCAATATCTGTGCCAACTAAATGGACTTTTAAAAAGGGGAACCACTTGCTAAACTATTATTATTTTTTGAGGATCCGTAGTCAGTCCGAACACCCTACAGCTGGTGGCTTAAACAGTACCAACCATTCTGCCAACTTCATTGTTGGTTATGCAGCCACACAGAACCAAGCCCACCAGCCACCTGCTAACTATCTAGTTGGGTACACTGCCAGAATTTCTCAGGCCAAGCGGCCGGTTATACCCATCTAAATTTATAAAAGGAAATTCAAAGGCATGTTGGATACAGGGGCAGACATATCCATAATCTCCACCAAGTATTGGCCCTCTAACTGGGCCCTAGAGAAAGTGTCCCATAGCCTGAGCGGGGTAGGCAATATCTCCCTCCTC